>JBBPTZ010000775.1:0-15215 GCA_038094315.1 Phylloporus cf. tubipes
TAAGTCGCGATCGCCACTCAGGGTTTAGTCCATATGAAACCGCGAATGCATCCGCGAATCGCGCTGATAGCGAGTCCGTCGTCGATTGTTTGGTGGATACAGCCCAAGTCACGGAACTTCTTACAGTGACTTCGGCCCGGCTCTAGTCGACTGAAGTTGGGAGTTGAGGCGGCGACTCGGGCTCAGCTGGCTCAGCTAGGAATGATGCGCATCCGATCCTAGGCACGAAGCCCTGCCATGGGTCTGAATCGTCCTGTGTAGACTGGGTATCAGGGCAAAATTTAAGTACAAGTAAATAACAGAAAGGTTTCCAGGAATTGTGGCTAGTATACATTTACTGAAATGAAGCTGTGGCCCCAAAGAATTGTGAGATTGTCGGTGGATGTGAATGCGAACTTTGACGATATTCTCGCCTACTACATGTTGGGATGTCCATCTTGACGACAGAGTGCTTGAAAGGCCTTCTCCAGATTCGAGATTTTCACCTAATAGACGTGAATTCCAGTGACACGCAAGTATACCGATGAGCACACCTGAGCCGTCGTTCTATATGTCACGTGGTTCGCAAGTCCTTTGACTAGCACTTTCAACTTTTGTGCAGTGCACGGTCGCTGGAAGAATTGAAATGGCAGTTCGTCGTTAGGAGAAGTCCTATACGATAAGATTTCCGTCATACTTACATCTTCACAATAGGACGAGGGAAGCACGTCATAAAGACTCCGTAGGGTGATCTTCTTCCCCCCACCAATCACGAGGTCGTATCTTGTGATTGCCATGGACGCAATAAGAGCTGAATGTCCAATGACAGACCCAACTAACTTGTGTGATGTAGTGTCCCAGAATGAGACGGATGAACCAGCGGAGGCTGCGATGATTCGTTCGTCGCATGCCAGGACGATGCACCTGGGATCAATGGGACTGTGAATGGGCCATTGCGAGAGGGTAGTGCCATTGCACACGTCAAGACGGTTGATGACCCCGTCGCGAGACAAGGCAAAAAGTTGCTTGCTATCGCTGGCCCACGCAATGGATTGATTTTCAGACGAGCTGACCTGGACCGAGAACTCGACGAGGAGACGGCCGTCCTGGCTGTCGTAAATACGGATGGAACTACGGCACCATGTAGCAGTAGCGAGAAGGCGTCCGTCTGGTGAAAACTTGACGGCAGCTAGAGACCATTCATGTCGCAACGGTCCAAGAAGTGGGCGGGAGGAAAGTGTAGCGTCTGGGGGGCTAGAGAAGGACCAGATGCAGACACTCCGGTCGTACGATCCAGTAGCAATCCTCATTCCATCTGGGGACACGTCGACTGCACGCACCCAATCATCGTGTGCCACGAACACCGTCGCCTTGCGAGTCTCCCCTTTCCATACCACCACCTCGCCATCGTTCGTCCCAGCAAGAACCCAATTCCCGTCGCGCGACACCACGATGTTGCAAACGACGGACCCAACACCCACAAGCGTGGCTGCCTCTTTGCCATCCTGCGTTCGCCAGAGTCGGAGCTTTCCTTCGGCGCCACCGCTCACGACGTGCTCGCCGTCAACAAGGCACGCGACCGAGCGTATCCTTTCTTCACCGTCTATTTCGATTGCTTTTACTTCCCTTTTGTGAAGCGCGCAAGAGGAGTAAAAGTTCATCTTCGACTCTTGGATCCTAGTTAGTAGCGTACCTTCAACTATCCAACGCGTGTGCTCACCTTGCTTTGGAGTCGTGAGTTTGCTAGAAGGCATTGTGAATGAAAGTTGGTGACCCTCGTTAGCCGAAAAATGAGGCGCGCGTGGCCTTACTACTCGTTGCCCTTTTTTGGATGTTTCGCCCCTGAAAATGTTACCAGCAACTTATTCAACGCGAGCTGGTAAATTAGCAATGACATAAACGAATGTGGACTACAATTTATTTCAAAGGAAGCAGAGAGTGAGAGGGGATCAAATCAGTTTATTTCTCGCGTCCATTAACAATCAACCTAACAACGGGTCAACCGGACGACTGTCAGGGAGGTATCGTACAAAGTGATAGTGGAGAATAAGGGAATGTAATAGCACTAAGGAAAGGTATATGTAGTAAGCGGTACAACTAAAGGAAACAAACACCGTCAGTCTAATACACGCCAGGAGAATAATGGACCCACTCATCATCAAAGCATTCGCAAGATCCTACCATTTCGTTACCCGAAACACATCAAACGACGTCCTGCACAAACGGGCGCTTGTTGGATTTGCGCCCCAAGCCTAAATGAACTTCACGCGTGTGCCGCGTAATACTCTGTCGCTTGATGTGCGTTCCACATTCATGCCAACGACACTGAACGATATAGTCCTTGTGCATCCGCCGAATTCCATGTTCGGCGAGATGTTCCGAGACAGTCTCCTCTGTGATTGTTTGGCCGCAAATCATGGACAGATCATTCGACACCCACTCGCATCTTACTGACGACGATCCTCGAGACATTTGTCCGATGGATCCTGAAGATTCAGTTGGATGTTCCTGTGGGACATCAGGAACTTGACTCGATGTCTGCCATGAAAGGTTTAGAAAGGTAGGCACATAAAGTTGACATGATGTTTACATGATCTAGGAACTGCATCATCGACGCGGGAGGATAGCATCGGGGGGTTACGTGAGGCGTGTTGCAAACCGCCGGATATTCTAACTTGCCGCAGGCAGCAGGCATGTCGTTCCAGGGAGTCGCGGGAGACTCTGCCATTACTTCCTGTAGGGGTTGCATCCAAAGAATATCCCCAGGGCTTGTCTGCTGCAATGGATCCTGCAACAGTGGTCAGTAAGATTGACGTTAGGGCGACGCGCTTACGCACACCCTGCCACGTCACATGGTCGGCAGTCGTAAAGAATGGAGGATAACCAGAGTGCATTTCTGTAAACAGACCCAGAAAATCAAAGGGGACGATGGGGTTATCGATGCTATGGGGGCTTTCTTGTCGAAGATATTGATGGAAGGTGTGCAATGCACATTCAAAGTAAGAGGTTCAAGGAACGGGCTGAAGAGAGGCAAGCTATAGACAAAAGGGTAGCACAGTGGGGTATCGTGTGAATGGTCAGGGAGGGGATTTTATACCCGTTCGTTGCAAGCCTCAAGCCAACAACTGCCGGAATGGGCGGCAAGCCGCGCTGCCAGTGGGTTGCAAGAAAGCAGCCCAACGACACACTGAAAGGACAAGCGGCCCTGGTAGGCTCTCCGATCCCGCCCGAATAAGGCGTGCGGAGATCTCCAAGACCCGAGGGCCAAAAATACTTGAACGCAAAGTGACAGGAGGGCGGAGTTGGGGCGACGGATGAGAGTTTCGTCTTCGCTATAACTAGCAAGATGGCTCCTCTGTCATGGTGAGAAGTAACGCGATAGTGAAAGCCGCCCTTGAGAGCGATTGCCACAGCATGGTAACAACTCAATAGAAAGCTTTCCCGCCGCCGCCGCCGCCGCCGCCGCCTTGCACCAAATATCATGACAAATGTTCAAGGCTAGCTTGTGTTTGCTTTTATCTCAGCAGCGGAGGTATTGGATTGCGATAGAGTCCGGGAAACTCGGCCGAACAACCTACACCTCCCCATTAGGAAACAAAGACTGCGACTCGGATGTCACTAACAAGTACTCACATTCTAGAACTGCCAGTGGCTACAGAAAAATCGGTTAGCAAAAGAGCCAGAGGCCTATACTTCAGCTTACGACCGACCGACTTGCACCGAGCTGTGATTGATTCGACGAGCTCTTACGCCTGGCGCACAGTTGCATAGGTCCGTACCTGTCAGTCAGAAATAAATGATTGTGCACAACTCGGTTTTCCGGTCTCGCAGACCAGTCTATCTGGTCAAAGTCCTGAGGAACCTGCATGGAAGGATCCGCACATTCATAGAGACAATCATCCGTCGATCACCGGGACTCCACGGTCCGTTCCCCATTTACCTTGAATGACTTCTTGGAGATAGAATGTGTCCGTTTGGGTTATGATGGCGTCAGCGGGAGCTCTTCGGTAAGTAAATGATTGCCATACGATGATACTTGGAGACGGGGGCTATTCCGAGTCCTCGACAGGATTGGATCCGACGCAACTTGAAGATTGAACGACGCACCAAGTGGAAACGTGTCAAGTTTCATCTGCCCTGATGGATTGTCGCAATTCAAGTTGTTCTTCTAGCACTGCCAACTTCTAAATAACCGGGGGCGGGGGCCGTTCGGAGCGGAGCGTTTCAAATCATGTCGGGATATGAAAATCCGACTCGACTCAGACGTACGCTGACTGGCTGTTGAAAAAAAAAATCCAGGACTTGGTCTCTCTGATAGTTTCAAAGGACATCCAACGCGTCCAAAGTTGACAAAATTTAGGATGACACTCGTCCATGTTCTGGCAACTGAGTCTAACCACCGAACCAGTCCAATGTCTTCTTCCAAGGCGAGAGGTACCTCGCATCCTAAAAGTGCTACCGGGTCGAAAGGTGAACCCTCGACACATCCTTGGAGCGTCGGTACTACCTTTGGCCCTCGTGCTGAACACGCGCCCAGCACAAGGTACATACGTGATGCCTGACATCATCCACGTTTTCTTTCGGACCCGCAGTCTCATCTACCAACATTACCGAAGAGATTAATGAAGATGCTATAGCCCCGCCCGCAGCGAGGAAATGAGTCGGGTCCGGTGCAGTGCCAACCTCCCCGTGTGTCCTGAAGGCGCGTCGGGTGCCGGAACTGCATCCGATCTGACTCTGGATTCCCCCTCGTTGGTGAGGCTCATCTTGTCATTCATCAGAGGAAATTGCCTCCCTAGCCCACCACAGGAGTTGCGATGTCACCGGGTCACACTGGCATCAAACCCTGAGTTCCGTTTTGAATACTGATCTTCGCAACTCATTGCATCCCAGCCATGATTCGTGAACATTGCACATGTCAGTATACATCAAACGGGATAAATACTCGGTATACATATGATCAGACATTTACAAATGACTGGCGAGGGCAAACGACAACGTTGAGTTCTCCTGTCATCACTGTTGCTTTCGACCCGTGTCTGCGAGTATCACCTCGCTTTCAATGGTTATGCGACCAGACGCTTTGAGGCGTTCAATCAATACGTCACCAAACGCGGTCATTGGTGTGAGCACGCCACCACGCTTGCCGAATGCTGGGAGGTGATCCGCCTCCAATACGAGAGATAACGCACATTCCGCGATCAAGACTATCAACAAATCATTGGTCAGCATCATACATTCCACGAGGCGGAATACTTGCCCGATGATAACAGGTAGCCTGGTTCACCCTTGGCACGGAATGTCGTCCGCACGGTGGTCGTCCGCCCCTCCGCATTTGGCAATGACGTCGTGACGTTTGTGATATTAAGAGAGCCCGCTTCAAGTTGGCTGGAGGTCACATATCAGCTACGATCGAACCACACTCATCCATTGAACATACGCATCAGTGGGACCACTGCCTGACTGTGCCATGAGCCTGCGAGCTATCCACCGAACCTTGAACATACAGATATCAGCAGGTAAAGTGAGACAATGAAAACGTCAACACCCACAGGCGGAAATAGCTTCAGAGCCCCTACGACAATCACCGAGAGCAGTACAACGAAAAGCGAATGAAGTCGGCTCGGAAGTGCCATAAATTCTTCATACTTGAACTGCGAACCGTAGGACAACCCCATCATTTCTTCGCGTTCATCACGACATTGCGGGGAGGTGAGCCTGGGGTTCCGTGTTGCAAGCTCAAACAAGCCCCAGGAGCGTTGCACAATTTGCACATTCACGATAGACATGAGATACAGAGCGCCCTGGACTGGTGGTCCTGCAATTGGAAGCGAGTAGAACGTCCTTGGCTGAGGGCTCTTTACGCCACGGACTCGGGGCGTGTCAGTATGACGTGGCTACTCGAAGGGTGATGAGACGTACTTGGGCTCAGCGCAAAGTCTTTCTTCGCTGCATCAAACTTGTGCTTGGGAATGTTCTCAAGGTAGGCGAGGGTGGATGAAAACGTTCCGCCCGATATTCCCGAACCGTGCAGCTCCCACGCTGATGTAGACATATCCACGGTCGTCGAGGGCCCTGCAAAGGCCTTGAGCGTTCTGTTACCCAAGTACGCTAGGATATCGGAGGGAGCAGAATCGAGACCAGCGCAGGGGACAATCACAGAACCCGAGCGGCTGGCGGCATAATCGAACCTTGACAGGTCACGAGGTTAGGCAGTTGTGGCAGACGGAGAGCGGCATGGTCACTTGCTCGAAAATGATATCCCTGACCCAAGGTGCCTCGCCCGTGAGGTCAACGTAGTGTCTGCCGTGGCGGACGCACGCCTTGACGACAGGCGTTCCCCACAGCCAGTATGGCCCGACGGTGTTGATGACAACCCGGGCACGTTGTACGGCCTTGTCGACGTCATCTTCGCTTGTGACGTCGACCACGAACGTTGGCACGTCCGCGAGGTCGGGGTGCTCACGTACGAGGGCCTTGAGTTTCGAATCTGAGCGCGCAGCCAGAGCAAACGAGAATGCCGTCCGCTGCGGATGTGCGGCCAGGTAGCGTGCGATCAGACGACCGGTATAACCTTGACAAGGATATGCATGAGCACGAAAAGAGGACGAACAAAAGAGATTTATTACCGGTCGCACCGAGGAGCAAAACGTCGAACTTCATGGTAGTTGACATGGACAAGATTTGTGCCAAGCTGTGCTCACCCTGGCCTCGCGACCGAAGCATGTCCCAGTTTGTTCGTGGCATACCGTGCAAGTACAGAAAAGTGGACAGAAAATCGTATTATCCGTCAAACATACTACCATCCATCCTGACGCCCATGTTCTGCTTCACCTCCATTCCCAGACGTTTCATTCGCCCAATCTATAGACGTTACCAGTCAAGATGCAAAATTCAAAAAGGAAAACCCTACCTCAATCCTCTCGTTCTGCACCTTACGCAATTCCATTAATTGTTCTCGAGACATATAGCTGTCTTGATCAGCACTGGCCTTCTTGTGTCTCGTGGCGTGTGCTTTCATATCCGCGGCTGCGTCGTACGTGTCTTCTGAAGGCGGGACAAACTCCCCCGACCTCAAAGAGGCCATTCGACTTTCATACGCTTCCATGTGATAATACTTTTCGTGGGGTAATGTGGCTAGTGGAACGCTTCAGAGCCCACACGTAGCACAGAAGAGTATCATACCAGTATTGTAATCTTCTACAAACACGGCAAACTCTTTTCGTTCTTGATCCTTGGATAGCGCCTCCATGTTGATCTTGCGTTCTTCGAGGAGCCAGGTTCTGAATTCCTGGGTTTTGTTGTAAAAACTGATGAAACGATGTCAACTCGTGGACTCCATCAAGCACCCATTCTCACTCGGAGTCGCTGATGATTCCATATTTTCCCCAGTGGGCACTGGAACTTCCAGGCCCGTGCTTCTTCTTCTGCATAGCCAGTCAGTGTCAGTTGGCATGTGTGGGTAATGCGATGCCACCTTCTTGTCCCTTTTCTCTTTCCGCCTGCGTTCCTTTTCTTCACGTGTGCGATGTTTCCTCTTCTTGTGTCGTTTATGATCGGACCCTGAGTCTGAACCTGAGGAGCTTGTCGCAACTGATCGAGATCTCTTCCGCCTCTCCTTCTTACTTTTCTGTTCGTGCCTCTCTCTTGACCGAGAGCGCCGTCTAGGTTCACGTGAGTAGGAACGAGGTCTCCTGGAGACAGGTCCACGGGAAGTCGATCGGGACCTCGTCCGCCTTCTACTAGGAGATGGTGTGCGCGAGCGAGAACGATGCCTTGTAGTTGGTCTGCCAGAGTCCAGATATTTGTGTGGCCGTCGGTCGCGCGCTTCGTGCCCGTCTCTGGTGTCCATCCGCGAGTAATGGTCCCGACTCCGACTTCTATCTCGGTGGTGAATGGAGGACATAAGGTAAATCGACGTATTTGTGAGGGTAACTGGTTTGTTGTTTGGATCGGAAGGCTTTGGCAAACAACCACCAGTTTGGGCATGTCCGATCCACATCCAAATCCGATCAACCGATGCGTCGACGACTTGTTACAGACCATACTCGACGTGCAATATCCGCACCGTAGCAAAAAAGCATTGCATTGACAGCGGTACGTGTTTACACGAGTTTCTCTGGATTGCTATGGCCGCTCTCGCAACCGGCCACAAGTTGTCCTGGAGTTGGAGCGGCTGTTCACGCTACGTCAGTTCAGCAGGCGCCAAGCCACCGCCAACGGCGCCAGTAAATCAGTATCAGTTGGCGTAGGAACGTTTCCGCAACATCTAAGCCCTTCGTCACCTGCCAAGACAGTTTGCGCAATTTTCATGACGATCCGAAATGGACGGGATTGGGATCGGCTGACCCCTCTAGGACAGCTATCACTGCAACGTCGAGGTGCCCGTGATTAAATTTGAAGCAAGTGATATATCATGTCCGGTTTTCTCCCCTATTTTCTTTTCGGTGTCGTGGCCTTGCTTCATCCTCCTTCGCTGGGTATTGACGAAACCCACCCACTCGGGGCCATGGCGTGTATACCGCCTGGCGTACATGCCTCAAAATTCGACAATTATCCCGACATGCGCTGCCATTCATTTCAAGTTGCGCCGTCACACGCGCCTTGATAACTCTCCGCAAACGTGAGTAATATGTAATAGGACCCCGTGGCGAGAGTATGAGCCATCATTGCGGCGGATGTCATGCGCCTAGTGTTCATGATCGATTAACATGCCGCCCCCTCCGCCAGAGCGATGAAGCTGCATACGACACCACCACCACTCCTTGTCGTCATCGCCCTTCATCGAGCGGTGCATTTGCAAATGAACACTATGTAACCTTCCGCACCGGAGTGCGGGGGCATCGATGTTTTAAAATCTCAGCTGATGCTACACATTCCCATCAAAGAAGTATCCCAACAAACCTTCTTTTGACATGGGTCCCTACTATTTGAATTTCCCCCCTGGCTTCGAAGCATCTGGGGACGGATGCGACCAGCCCGCCCAAAGGTGAGCCGTCTTTGATGAGGCACCCGCTCATTCATAGACTACGCGTTTTTTTAGCATTGCTCGGGACCCTCGCGTCCCCTCCTCTCTTCCTGTACCCACACCGGGTTATTTCTCGGCACCGTCCCAGCAACCATATGCGTTCCTTGGCCAGGATGGTCATGTGGCCTGCCAAATGCCGCAGGCGCACGGGACGAATCCAGCACGATCACTCCGCCCATCGGTGGGAAGCGGATCTCTCAGACCTCCACCGTTGTTATCTAGTGACCCTTATCACCAAGCCAGACTGCGCCACATCGCCGATCGTGCGTCTGCCCAATACCAGGAATGGAGTCACCCGCCCTTTCCCGTCGTCCCCGCTCCTGTTCCACTGTTGAGCGCGATGACGCCTTACGGTACGGAGTTTCGTAACCCGACATCCACTCCATTTCCCGTCGTTGGCTCGGTATCACAACCGAGCATCGTGCCCTCTGAACCGACGCAAAATGTGTCATTTCCGATGCATCATGTCACAATTCCAGGACAGACGCTTCCATCCGCGCACCAAGCGCTCGCACCAACGCCGTATAAAGCCGACCAAGCAGACATCGAATACGCTCAATCACGCTATGGCGACACTCGTTGTTTTTATCGGTGTCGCTTTGATCTCCTTGGCAGTCCCTGCAATAGATGGATCGTCGGTGACCGAACGCGCGTCTTGCGACATCTTCGGAATCATCATCATCTTAAAATTGGTCCCGCTGCGCCCGCCATTTGTCTTTGGGACGAATGCACGCATTCTCGGCCGATGAAACAGGAGAACCTTTCACGGCACGTTGTCAGGCATCTCGGTGTGAAATGGAAATGTCGTCATTGCAAGCATTTATTTTCTCGCGATGATGCTGTGCATCGACATATTGAGCGCATGGCTCCAGGCATGGACGCCACTGATGCTGAGGTGGTGCCAGGCCGCGAGGCACATGCTATCAGCGAATCGCAGTTCAAGCGCGCGCGCATTGTGTAGTGATGTTTCTTGGCTGTTTTCAATTTCTAAACATGTGGCAGTAGGCTACTATGATACCCCAGCTATTCTTTTTTACATTTTAGCCTCGTCTTGTTATAGATGTTTGATTTTTAGGATTTATTCCGGCGTTGTTTGGATCCGGGGCTGCTGCCAAACAAACACCCAAAAGGGAATGTCTTCCCATATGTTACGTGCACAGGTCCCGTCCCTGACATTTCTTGCGACAAGACTTTCACATTCTCGTCAAGCTTCGAGGGAATGTCCACGGCTAGACGAGGTGCCTCCTCCTCGGGCAAGCGGTCTTCATCGACCCACTTGACGTCTTCCACGCACTCGAGCAATATCGAATTGTCCACGATGCAGGAACCTTTCGGAGGTTCGGCGTCAGCTCACTCGATGCTCTACCCCACGAACCACCCAGCGCCAGATCGCTCCCGACCGCCTTCTCCCCCCGCTTCGAGCTATTTTCCCACTTTTTCAGACACGCAGTTTGGCGAACCGCAACCAGCGCCTGGGGCGACGAGCCATTTCGCTTACAGCACCACTCTCCGGAGACACCACGCCGACATGATGGGTCTCATCCCGCAAAAGATCTCAGAGATCTCTTCAGGAGTGGCTGCAGAAGGGCTGTTGCAGAAAGCGCTCGGGGCGGTGGCGGGGCGGCGGTCCAGGGACGATGGGCTCGAGAGCGGATACTCGCTCGCGGATGGTCACTCGACACCCCTTCGGGACCGCGAGGAGAAACGCGATACGCCCTCTGCACGATTTGCTCACTGGAGCGTCGAGGTATGTCCACGTCTTCACCCACTTGAGACGGGGGTTCCACGTCGGGCTACGTGGCCCGGGTTTTGCTACCCCACACCGCAAAACTTCCACGTAAACGTCAGGGGGTCAAACATAGCCACGTCCATATCGACCCCAACATCATATATTTCCGTATTTGGAAATCTAGTTCTTCTGACGGGTGCTTTTCCTGCAGGAGACCGTCGCGCATTTCAAGTCGTCCATATTGGCCGGTCTGTCAGCAGCTGTTATTCCATCGCTGCAGAACGTACACGGATATAACGAGTTCTCAGTTTCGACGCCCGAGCCGGTTCTCCTCAAGTTTGCGAAAACGATTTACGAAAGCCCACTGATATTGCTCCTTTGTGGGAGCGCAGTCATCAGTGCGATCATGGGGAACATTGACGATGCTATTAGTATAGCGGTTGCCGTCACGATCGTCTTGACAGGTAATCCAGAGTGATACCTTGTCTTGTGCATTCTCTGATGTTAGCCTCATCAGTCGGCTTCATACAGGAGCGACGATCAGAGAAAAGCCTCGAGGCATTAAATAAGCTCGTTCCACATCACTGTCACGTTATTCGGTCCGGGCATGTCCTTGCTTCATCTGATTGATCTTACGCCGTTCCGACAGTGATCAGCGCAAAATACACATTCTTGCAAACGAACTAGTTCCGGGAGATATCGTGTCGTTGTCGACGGGCGACCGTGTTCCTGCAGACATTCGTATCATATCCTCGGTCGACCTCGAGATCGATGAGAGTAGTTTGACAGGTGAAACCATCGCACGCCAAAAGGACCACAAAGCGTGCGAGTTACAGAAGAGCGAGAACGGCTCGTTTTCCAAAGAGTCTGGATCGAGCGAAGTGGCAGCGCTCGCCGAACGGACGTGCATCGCATACATGGGTACATTGGTGAGGAATGGTGAGCGGACTCGCGAGCTATGGTTCGCTTTGGCTAAGTAGGTCCCGAATACAAGGGCATGGGACTGGGATCGTCATTGCTATCGGTGCACAGACGGAATTTGGTGTCATCTTTTCTATGATGCAGGATGTGCGTATTTCTGTTTCGTTGTCCGTATGAATTGATCACATGTATCCTCAGGTTGAGGAGAAGCGGACACCTCTTCAGTTGAGTATGGACGAGCTTGCACAGAAACTCTCGTTCCTGTCTTTCGGCGTGATTGGTATTATCTGCTTGATTGGAATGTGGCAACAACGTCCCTGGTTGGAAATGTTTACTATCGGAGGTATGGTACCAACATCCCTGACGTGACTTGTACTTGATCTCCACTTAGTCTCCCTTGCGGTCGCTGCCATACCCGAAGGCTTGCCAATCGTAACGACCGTCACCCTTGCTCTCGGAGTCATGCGAATGTCGAAACGCAAGGCCATTGTGAAGAAGCTCCACTCGGTGGAAGCTTTGGGTTCGGTTTCTGTTATATGTTCCGACAAGACAGGAAAGCACTCGAAATTGCAATGATGTTTTCCTGGCTGACCTGGACGTACAGGAACGTTGACAAGGAACGAGCAGACGGTCACAGAGATTTATGTCGTCGACGAAAATCTGCAGGTCGATGCTCTTCAGTCAGCCGTGTCTCCCTCACCGGCTGTCCGTAAGACCCTGGAGGTCGGTTCCTTGTGTAACAATGCTGTTTTAGCGCAAAACGGAGATGGTGTTTACATCGGCCAGTCAACCGACGTAGCCTTGCTCAACATCCTTCCGGCGTTCGGTTTGTCTGATCTGCGCCACGTACGTTGATCCGCACCCAACTGTTCGTCAACTCAACTGTCTGTAGGCTTTCACTCGGCTTTCTGAACAGGCTTTCAACTCGGAGCGAAAGTACATGGCTGTCAGCGGCATGCATTCTTATTCCACTGCTTTCTATAGCGGGGTGCCGCGCGAGATTTACTATATCAAGGGCGCCATTGAAGGGGTTCTGGACCGTTGCAGGTTTTACTATGTGTGTGACAACTCTACCCCGGCTCTCGATCCGAATACGCGCAGCGTCATTCTCGCCAATGCGCAGGCGGCCGCAACAAAGGGTCTTCGAGTCTTGGCAATGGCGTACGGGTATGGTTCCATAGATTCCCCCAAGCCCGATACCTCCCAAAAGTCTCAAAAAGCGCGATCCCCATCTCCGAACTCTGAAAAGAACGACCTCGTTTTCGTAGGGTTTCAAGCCATGTACGATCCCCCTCGGAAGGGTGTGGCAGATGCTATCGGGCTCCTTCAATCGGGTGGTGTGCAGGTGGTGATGATCACTGGTGATGCAGAGCCGACTGCGCTTGCGATCGCACAAACACTTGGGCTCCGTGTTGGATCACGCGCGCGTGCGGGTTCTGCTGGTCGATACTGCTTGACAGGCAAGGAAATCGATCAGATGAGCAAAGCACAGCTCGTGGAGCGTGTGGGTGGCGTCAGCGTGTTTGCACGTACGACGCCGCGACACAAGATGGCGATTGTGGCTGCCTTTCAAGCTCGCGGGGCTGTTGTAGCTATGACTGGGGATGGAGGTGAGTTTGGGATTTTTTCTGCGTCATTTGATTATTGACGTTTTCGTCAGTCAACGACGCACCCGCGCTCAAAATGGCAGACATTGGCATGTCCATGGGCAAGAGTGGTACTGATGTCGCCAAGGAAGCTGCTGATGTGATCCTTGTCGATGACAACTTTAGCACGATTCTTCCTGCCGTCGAAGAAGGTGGGCGAGTTTGAGTGGCTTTGAAGGATCCCCGAGCTGACTGGAACGCAGGGAAATCGATCTTCCACAACATTCAGAATTTCTTGTGTTTTCAGCTCAGTACTGCTGCAGCTGCGCTTTCGCTGATCACTCTGAGCACGTTTCTTGGATACAGCAACCCATTAAATCCGATGCAGATCTTGTTTATCAACATTCTTATGGACGGTTCGTCGTTGACGGCTGCACGTTTCCTATATTTGATGGATCGTCTGACAGGACCACCAAGCCAATCACTAGGAGTAGATCCAGTCGACCCCGCAGTGATGCGGAAGCCACCCCGAAGAAAGAACGAGGCGATCATCACCCGACGGTTCCTGTACCGCGTTCTATTCTCAGCATCCACGATCGTCTTTGGTACCTTGTTCATCTATTATATCGCGTTGGTCGGGGACGAGCAAGTGTCGCGGAGGGAGCAGACTATGGTGAGTCGCGCGCGCGTTGGTTTTTTCTTCCCGTCTGTGCAAGGCAGCTCAAGGGTTTGCAAAAAAAAGACGTTTACGTGTTTTGTTTTCCTGGACCTCGTGTCGGCCGTTCAGAATCGCGGTCTTGGTTGTGGGCTGTTGCGAAACAAGATGTTGGTGTCTACCGTGTCGGTGTCGTTGCTGGTGTTGCTCGCGCTGGTCTACGTGCCGTTTATGCAAGCGGTGTTCCAGACGGAAGCGTTGGCGAGCGGGGACTTGGTGACCCTCGTGCTACTTGCCGCCACGTCTTTCGTGTTGCACGAAGGGCGGAGGCGTTACGAGCGTTCGATGGACACGGATTTGACGTACAGCGTTACCATGGACCAAATCGCCTGAGTATGTTTTTCACAGCAGGGGATCGTTGTACTCGGGGTAGTAGACAGTTATATATATATACCATATACATATATCAGTGGATACCATATCTTGCATGAAAAGCGCGCGCATAGCATCGAATCGACTCTTTTTTTCTACACATTGTCTAGCTCCGTGGGACGATGCGGGGGACGAACGCGGGTGGGATGGCGAGGGAGGGTTGGACGACGGGGGGTGGTTGTTGGGTACCTCTGGCGATGAGACATTGGGCGTAGCATTCGACGCGAAGTTCCTACCAGCGCGTCGCGCGTCGCGTCAGCCCTCGAGAAAAAAAACCGAGGCCAAGGAACGTACCTCGAAGCTCCACGCGCCGAGTCCCTCTGCAGCAGTAATACTCTCATACGAGCAACACGTCTCCGAAAGCCCATCTTCGTCGTCCTCGCGCATATCCGAGTCCCGGAAACGCGTCGTCTGGTTGGGGCGCGCGACGCTGGGTGCGGGTGCGCGTAGGACGACGGGATTGGGTGGCATTGGCACGCATTTACTCGCGTGACGGCGCCGGGGAAGCGGGACGATGGCGCGTATGGGCGCGCCGGTCCATGGACAGGGATTTAGTGGATGCGGGACGACGGGGTTGGTGTTGGGCGCGTTGAAATACGCGTCTGCGTCGTATTCGTCGTCGTCGTCGAGGATGTTGCTCGGAGCTGTGTTGGCGGGGGCTGTGGTGGTGGTGATCATGCCAAAGGGGGGTCGTTTGGCACAGTCTGGCGCGGCGACGAACGGGCCGGTCATGGTAGCGAACGAGGTGGGGTGTGTGGGTACTGGCATTGGGCGGGCCGGGGTGAGGGGGGGGGACGATGAAAAAAAAAAAGGGTAGTCAGGTTCGGTTTTTTAAAGGTCCTGCGTTGCGCCTTCTTCCTCGGAAATGGGAGGGTCCTTGTTGTC
>JBBPTZ010000776.1:0-15195 GCA_038094315.1 Phylloporus cf. tubipes
CCCCAGCCTTCCCCTCCCAGTGTGCCCACCCTATCCTCACACCCCATACCCTATCACTCCCTCAGCATCATCCAGGCCTCTCACTAAGGCCAAACTAGCTGCCTGTCAAGCCACTGATCCCCACCCCCACCCTAACCCGGAAATCCCCACCCTCATGCACATCCAAGCTGACCCCATCCTCCCTCACTTCCATACATGATTTGAAGACACCTGCTTTGTATGCCATCATCTGGGCCACCAACGGAAAGACTGTCAGCTCTATCAATGCCCCCATTGTGTTGCCTGGGCCCCAGGTCACCCCCAAAGTTGTTGCCCCCTTCACCATCATCCAAGCTAACAACCTTCTCACTCCTCCTTCTCGTCTTCCTCCAATTGCAGGTCCCATCATACATCTCTCAGTTCCACTCTCCCCACTCACCCAGAACTGTCGGATGCTGGAGCCACCATCACTCCCTTTACCTTTCTCCCAGATAGAGAATTGACCTCCGCCAAAACCCATAGGCTGTTAGGTCAGCAACCTCCCACTTCCCCCTTCACTTCCCAACCCACCAAAGACCTTGAGGATGACACCACTGACCCCATCTCTGACTATGGCAACTACCATGATTTCCACAATGCAGAAGCATACACAAACATATGCGGATCCCCTGGAGGACGAGACCTTGACGACTTCTAATTGTCCTTGTGGCTACTTCAGACATAATAGGGGGGTAATGTTATGATTCACCCCTTTCTTCCTCTTTCTTCTCACAGACACCATTTCCCTTTCTTCTACAATGACTAATCTCCTACACATCGGCCAATATTATTCACCACTTCCTAGTCATTGTTTTCCTCCATCCTATGGCATTTCTCTCTCACAATTAGTCATATTTCTTCAACATTGTTCCACAACATTCCTTTCCTATCTCAACAATAGTTTTCTTTAGTATCCTTAGTCCGTGCACATTCCCCTTCCACTTAAATACTGGTCGCACACACATATACTCTCTAAGCTATTTCTCCTTGGCAATACACCAAGTAGATTGCCTACCTTGAGTTAGTCTTGTCGTTCACCTAGCCACCTTTCTCGACTCTCAATTCTCTCCACCAACATACTTCCTTCTCAAAGTCCTAGTCAGGCTTACGCCTCTAGAACTCCCCACATCCAGTCAAGCTTACACTTCTGACGACGTCATCTTGCTAGCCAAGGCTATGCTCGCCTCTACCTGGGTCAAGCGTAACAGGTGATGGCTGTTGCTGCGGAACCAATGCTGTGGTACAAGATTAATCCTGCCAGTAACAGGATGGGGGGTAGGAGTTCTCTCACAAATACAAAGATTCACCTTGATCCTCTCATGGGCTGCAAGAACTCTGGCCCAGGACTCCTTCTGGCAGATATGCTCACATTGCTGCTGTATGCCAAGTTCCACTCCCTCATGTATAACCTGCTGCACCTCCTGATTGAGAACCAGGTGAGTGAGAACCTGATTAAGAAAAATGTTATTGTATTGTACTGGGGGCAGTGTTGGTGCAGGTGTTACAATCACCTTGTTTCCCCCCTTTTTCCTAAGCCAATGCAGTTCAATGTGGTTCAATCCAGTACAGTCCAGCCAATACACTTCAACCCATTGCCATATAATTCAATCTGATGCAATCCGGTCTAACTGTTTCAATCCTGTCCAATCAGATTCAATCCAGACAATGCAAGTCAATGCGAGTCAATCCTGTCCAATCAAATTCAATCCAGCCAATCCACATAGGCAGTACAAGGCAATACAAACCTATTCAACCTCATGACTAAACACAGCCCCTTAAATAAATGACTTACTGCATTCCTGCTAATGTCATGTGGATATATACCTCATGCATTCCCACAACATAACATATATCCAACTGGATGACTCACTAAAGACATGTGAAATGTAATGTGACTCATAACCTATCAATACAAATTCAATCCAAGTCAACATCCTAGGACTATACAAGGGATATTCTCATTCCATAGAATAGCCCTATGAATACATGCGGATTGCTCATGTCAGATAGTGTAAGATATCGTAGATGTAGTGTCCACTGTTGTTGTTAAACTTGGATCCTCCTGGGAAGAAGTCCGGAGTGTCAGAGTGTTGGAGGTACCAAGGAGTATGGGCGAGTTGGAGAGGGGCGAGGACTCTTGGTGCAGGACTTATGTGTTGCACTCTTGTACTCGTGGTCCTCAGAGTTGGAGGTCAGAGAGGAGAGTCTAGAGACTCAAGTGAGGAAGAACAGGAGGTAGTTAAATCGATATTCAAACTGAAGTATCTACAGCGAATATTACAGGGTTTATATACTCCGGAGTTACACTGGATTGCTAAGCCAGAATGGAGTGTTACCGGAGTATTACAAATGTTAGTAAGACGGAACAAGGGGATGAGTAAGACAGGAACATAAACACCAGAGTACCTGTTATGGTTGTGCTGTTACGACGGTCCGTTTTCCTCTTTTCCTTTGCCTATTCCAACCCCGGCCCCTGCTGGGAGCATTACATTTTCATTGTATCACTGAACCGGCAGCTTGTCTATCCCACTTTCTGGCCTGATGCCATTCCTTCGGATCCTACCGGAACAGGCCCTGGACTCTACTCTTGATCATTCCGTATGTTGCTATGGACAGCCTCTCTCCTCTGCCACTTCTCTCATAACGGCATCGTCTTCCTGTTACTTTCCCATTGACACATACGTATTTACCAATCCACAGTAGTTCCATCCAATTCTACGGACTTCTGTCACTTACATACTGTCAAGTACTTATACCGCAGCTGCCTGTACTAGTAGTCTCATTCTTGATCTTCACAATCTAGCGTTGTGTCTTGAACCACCCCTCGGACTTCTACTAGCTGCTGCATGCTACTGAAGTGCTCTGTAAGTTCCAAGGCGATTCCTTGTGAACTCCCCTTGATTACCTTCGACCCGACAACCGACCCATCGTCCGCACCCTCGGATTGAACCTCGGTTGCACCCAACGTTCCGGATCTTCATTCGCAACGCTACGCGTAACAAAAGATCAAGAATCTCACCCCATCCCTCCTATCCATGGAGTAGGACCGCCCCACCTTCATCACCATAGCCCACCCATTGAGAACCCCTCGCTTTCGCCCTCCACAATCGGATGACAAATCCCAGACGCCCATCCCTGAGTATATCCCATGTCACCATCGACCCCCGCCCACAGGTCTCCCCCTGTCCGCACAACCCAGACCCCAGACCTTCGTACCACCACCTCGTACCCCTAGTCCTATCTCTGTCACCCCACCCCAGTCTCCCATCATGTCTTCCACCAAGCTTAAAGCTGCCCTCCCCGCCAACTTCTCCGGAGAACCCGCCAACGCCATGCGTTGGATGAAGGCCATGTGTGCCTACTTTGCCATTAACCCCTCGTTATACTCCACCAACGAAGCCAAGGTCATGACCACCCTGAATAAAATAAGTAAGGGTCGAGGTGTCTCCTTCTCAAAGATATGGTATGATCTTATGGCCGACACCAACCTCGCCTCTACCGAGAAGACCTTCGAGAAGCTGGCCTCTAAAAATAACTTCCAGACCACCTTCTACCCATACGATATCAAGGCCACCGTTCGCCACCCGCTTGCCAAGCTCCGACAAAAATCCTTCCATACCTCCGGAGGCATCTATGACGACGGCTTCCAGAAATTTATCACAGACTTCCAGAACCTTGCATCCAAGGCTGGAATGCAGGACCAGAATACCCTCATTGACCTCTTTTCCTTAGGATTAGACTCCCGCATCTCCATGCTTGTCATCAGCATCGAGAAACAACCTGCCACCATCGCTGAATGGATTGCCAAAGCCAAGGCCTTCCATGCCCAAGTCTCCTGAATGGACGCCATCTCCAAGGGATGCACCCCTCCTTCACTCACCCACCATCACCCCACCACTGACCCCAACACTATGGACATCAACACCATCCGGCTCAACAAGCTTACCCCCGCTGAACGAGCTAGATGTGTCAAGGAAAGACTTTGTTTCAAGTGCCACAAGGGAGGCCACAACGCCAGTAACTGCCCCACCTCATCCAGTATCTCTGCGTCCCCTACTCCCCGTCGCCCTCAGAACATCCAGAACATGGAAACCACCCCGGCCCCAGCAACACCATCTTCCACTCCATCCGCTGCTACCCCCTCTGCCATTGACGCCTATATCAATACCCTGAGGACTCAGGGCAAGAACGAGGATGAGGTCCTCCAGGTGCTCAAAGTCTGCTTCGAGGAAACACCTGAGGAGGACACGTCCGTCGCCATCATTGACACTAAGGATTTTTAGAATAGGAAGTCATTTTGACGTCTTCTTCCCAGTCCATTTCCAATGTAATTACCACTTTGCCCAATAAACGAACGCTCCTCATCCCCGTTAAATTGCAAGCCCTTGGAAAAATCGTCAACACCTTCACCCTCATCAATTCCGGCGCCACCGGAAACTTCATTGACGTCGGGCTTCTCACCCAAGCCGACTTCCCCTTGCAATGTCTACCCCACCCAATCATTGCACATAATGTGGATGGCACTGCCAATGCTAAGGGAACTATCCAATGGAAGACTCAGATCGGCCTCAAGTTCCCCTCCACTGACGATGAAGAAGAGCTCATGGTCCTGAGTCTCAGACGATGACGGATCATACTTGGAATGTCCTGGCTCCAGAAATGGAACCCTCACATTGACTGGGCCAACAACTGCATCACTCTCCCATGCAACCCCTGCCCCATTGACGACAAACTTTACACCCATCAACATTACCTGGTGAAATATCTTGGACTAGATGTCGACCAGGAGATCTCCAAACTATACGACTCTCGCTACGCCCCTTCAAAAGACGTCAATAAGATCACCATCTCCACCCAGCTTGCTCAAGAAACTGCACCCAAGGAACAGGAGATTCCGACCTGGTGCAAGGACTTTGCCGACGTCTTTTCGGAAAAAACCCACGAGAAACTCCCACCCCACCGCCCCTATGATCACACCATCGACTTGAAACCATCCTTCATTCCCAAGATTGCCAAGGTCTATCCTTTGAACCCAGCTGAACATGAAGCCTGCAAGGCCTTTGTAGACGAACATCTGAAGACTGGACAGATCATCCCGTCAAAATCCCCCCAAGCCTCCCCTTTCTTCTTCATCCCCAAGAAGAATGGGACCCTTTGCCCTTGCCAGGATTATTGATATCTAAACTCTCACACCATCCACAATGCCTATCCGCTCCCCCTCATCCCCAAGCTCATCAATGACATGAAAGGGTCGACTTTATTCACCAAGTTTGACATCCGATGGGGCTATAACAATATCCGTATCCGTGAGGAAGACCAGTGGAAAGCCGCGTTCATTATGCCGCTTGGTCTCTATGAACCCACCGTCATGTTCTTCAGTTTCAACAATGCTCCTCCCACCTTCCAAGCATTCATGAATGACATCTTTGCGGATATGATCGGAGAAAAATGGCTAAAAATCTATATGGACGATCTGGGCATCCACACTAAAGACAATGTCACCCTCCACCATGAACGCACCCACCGTGTTTTGCAACGACTCTGTGAACACGGATTATCCCTGAAACTATCCAAATGCTCCTTCAACACCCCCCGCATGGAATATCTCGGTCTCATCATCAGTCAAGGAAAGATTGAGATGGACCTTACCAAACTCCGGGCTATCCAGGATTGGAAGCCACCCTCCTCTGTCAAAGCTGTCCACTCCTTCATGGGCTTTGCCAACTTCTACCGGAAGTTCATACCCAACTTCTCCAACATTGTCGCGCCTCTCAATCTTCTTACCCGGAAGAATGAACCATGGGCCTGGACAGGCTTTCAGCAATGAGCCTTCGACTGTTTGAAGAAGATTTTCTCCTCCACTCCCATCCTCCTCATACCTGATGTCACCAAACCATTCTCCATCATGTCTGATGCCTCCCTCATTGCCGCTGGTGCAGTCCTGATGCAGAATGACACCAACGGAGACCCCCACCCTTGTGCATACTTCTCCCGCACCTTCGGCTCTGCGGAACGGAACTATGACATCTACGACCGAGAACTCCTCGCTGTCATCCTTGCACTAGCTGAATGGCGCCAATACCTACAAGGCACCAACCACCCAGTCACCATCATCACCGACCATAAAAACCTATCCTACATCAAGGACCCTCGGAAACTCTCTCGCTGGCAAGCCTGCTGGTCGCTCCTTTTACAGGACTTCGACATCATTTGACATGTCATGCCTGGTACCAAGATGGGACCGGCTGACGCACTCTCCCGGAAAGACCTCGTAGACACCTCCGCCAACAACAATGATGCCTCCATTGTTCTGGACCTGGTCATCATTAACACACTCGACCTTACCCTCACCCGTCACATTCAGTCCTCCTCCCAGTCTGACCCCCTTGTCCTTAAAGCCATCCAGAATGTCCAGGAAGGTTCTCCTCTCTTCCCTTGCTCTGCCCTTGAGGATTGGACGTTCAATGCCAGACACCTCTACTACAAAGGTCATATGTACGTTCCCCCCACCAACCGGTCTGCCCTCCTTCACGCCCTTCACGAATCTCCCACCACTGGACATGCCAGTCGCTTCCATACCAAAGCTCTCGTTGAACAGGACTACTGGTGGCCCGGACTCGCTACTTTCATTTCCTCATTCGTCGCTGGATGCGCTATCTGTCAATCCTCCAAGGTCAACACACACCCCACAGTACCTCCTTTATCCCCCATCACCTCCACCACTGCCCTTCCTTTTAAACAGCTGTCTATGGATCTCATTACAGACCTTCCCCCTGCCGCAGGACATGATTCCTTGTTGGTCGTGGTCGACCAAGGTCTTTCAAAGGGGGTAATTTTATGCCCTTGTTTGAAAACTATTGACGCGCTCGGCGTAGCAACCCTCTTTTTCCACCATGTATTCAAACAATTCGGCCTCCATGACTCCATCATCTCTGATCGTGGCCCACAGTTCGCTTCTGCCTTTGCCAAAGAACTCGCCCATCTCCTGAAATATGACGTCCGCCTTTCCACTGCCTACCACCCATAGACTGACGGACAAACTGAACACACCAATCAGGAAATAGAGACCTATCTATGCATCTTCTGCAGCAACAATCCTTCGTCCTGGCCTGATCTTCTCACCACCGCCAAATTCCACCATAACTCCATGCCCCACAGCTCCACCAAAGTCTCCCCATTCTCTCTCCTCCTAGGCTATGAACCACGCTCCTCGACAAAGCCCGTGATGAAGCACTGGCCACACATGACTCCACCCGTCAGATCATGACAACACGCTCCACCCGGAACTTCTCCCCCTGGAAAGTTGGAGATAAGGTCTGGCTCGAAGCCTCTAACCTCCGCATCGACTACCCATCACGGAAACTCACTCCCAAACGCTTGGGCCCGTTTGAAATAGCTCAGGTACTATCACCGCTCGCATACTGCCCACCTGGAAGATACACGATGTCTTCCACGCCTCTCTTTTATCACCCTATCACGAAACTCCCACCTTCAGCCCCAACTTCTCCCGACTGCCACCGGATCTAATCAGATCTGATGAAGAGTACAAAGTTGACAAGATTGTGTCTCACCGGGGCGTGCCGGGACGCCGCAAGTACCTGACCGCATGGAAAGGCTATCCATCATTAAAAAACACTTGGGAACCGGAATCCAATCTCCGCCATGCCCCCGACATCTTGGCTGCCTATAAACGGTCCCGGAACCTGTCCTAATGTTGTGTCCCTCTGTCCCTCCCACTTGTATATGCCCCTTCGCCATGTCCTCATCCTCCTCTGCCTCCTCCGACTCCTCTTGCCTTGCCTTGCCAATCCGCTTGTGTCCAGTCTTCCCATGCCATCTCCCCGTCTGCTTTTTACACCTCCTCTACACCACAATACTCACTAATAGCCATCTCCTCAGCATCATTGAGCAGATGCCTCTCTTCCGCCTCGATGAGGTTTCCCAAGAACTCATCCGTCTCTTCCTAGATGTCTCCACCACACAGGTATACCATGGTCAGGCCGCCCCTAGCGACCTACCCGCCTCCTTCAGTGCCCCCATGTGCCTCCTCATTAACAACACCCCCACTCAGATTCTCACCCTACTTCATCTTCACGGTTTTGCTAATTTCGTGGAAAGAATCCCGGCTCGAGCCATTTACGTGACCTTCTGTTGCATTTTCTTGTGTATGTCTCCCAACGAATGTACCCGCTATGTACATTCTGCACTCTCCCCTTCTCCATCTCCTCTTCCAATCCCCGCTCCGGTCTTCACACCATCTTCGGATCCCTCCTCCGTCTCCACTCCTCCCCCTGCCATGGCTCTGATTGATCGCATCTCCTCCCCTGTTCCATCCACGACCTCCACCGCTGTAGATCCTCCTGCTGTTGACCCCTTTGACGGAAGTCGCCGTGATGATACCACTATTCAGACAATCCACACCTGGATGACCCACACTGAAGCTGGCAATGTGTTCTCCTCCCCCACGCACATAGTTCCCTCATCCCTTATCCGTCCACCCACTTCTGCACTAACCGAGTGCTTTCGGTGTCACACTCTGGGTCACTATTGTTACGATTCGCCTCTGATTCTGCTTTCTTCTCACGGACACCATCTCCTTTTCCTCTACGATGACTTCCTCTCTCCACATTGGCTGATTACTCATCACTTTCTCATCATCATTTCCTCCCATCCAGTAGCGTTTATCTCTCAGTTTAGTCATACTTCTTCGACGTTGTTCCACAACGTTTCTTTCCTATCTTGACAATAGTTTCCTTTTTCATCCTTGGTCTGTGCACATTCCCTTGTTCCTTAAATACTGGTCGCATGCACACATGTAACCTAAGCTATTTCTACTTGGGAATTCACCAAGCTGATTGCCTACTGCGAGTCCGTCTTGTCGTTTGCCTAGCCAACCTCCTCGACCTCCTCATCCAAACCTTATCCAAGTCTCTCTAGTCAGGCCTACACCTCTAGATCACCCTGTGTCTGGTCAAGCTTACGCTTCTGACATCACCCTCGTACCCAAGTCTACGCTCGCCTCTACCCAAGTCAAGCGTAACAAAAGAAATAGCTTCTCAAGAACCGCCTACCATTGTGTAGTGCCCTCCCACCATTGCTCGCCCACCTCACTTAAACCCCCACCTTTGGGGACTCCACCGAGACACACAGACACCTGCTCCCCAGGAATCCTCTAGCTGGCCGTCATCCTCTGAGGACGCGCATTCCATCAACACTGAACCCCCATCCCCCACCCTCGAAACCATCCAACTAGGACTAAACCTTGCACATCAGCTTTCCGCTAGCGCCGTCATCCCCAGAAGCCCTACTCCCCTGTCACCCACCCCCGTCTCCAGACACTCTCACTTCAGACCCAAAACCCCGCCTTGCCCACCACCCATATCCACCTTGAAACCCACTGAACTCCATGTTGGAACCCCCGAAGAATATGACGGATCTCCGTCCAAAGCCACACAATGGCTCACCTCCGTCCATCTTTACCTCCTTATCAATGGAACTGTCTACAACAACAACAACAAACGAATCGGTTTCGCATTGTCCTATATGAAGAAAGGGACTGCCCTCACCTGGGCCTCAGTCCGCACCCAGAAAGGCCTTGACAACAACACCTTCGGGACGTTCAAGGACTTTATCAAGGACTTTGACAAAACGTTCAAGAGTACAAACATTCAAGCCAAAGCCATCACCTGGCTCGCCAACACCAGAGTAAGGGACGACTCGTTCCTCCCAAAGTACCTCTCCCAATTCAAACTCAAAGTTGTTGAAGCCAAACTCGACAAAACCACCCATGCCGCCACCATCATTGCCTACCTCCAAGCCGGAATTCCCTCCTGGCTCATGGACCGCATGTGCTCCCTTGATACTTTCCCCACCGCCGTCACTACCTGGTATGAAAAGATTGACCTTTTCATATGGAAAAAGAACCATGCCACCCAGATCGCTAAACAGCGATCTCACTCCACCACATCCTTCTTTCATCCCCGCACCCACACCCATGCCGCCCAAAAAGACCCAAACACCATGGACGTAGACCATCTCATCCACCTCTCCCCTGAAGAATGAGCCAAGTGCATCAAAGAAGGCCTATGCCTTCGATGCCGCAAGAAGGGTCACTTCGCCCGAGAATGCCCTGGGACCGCCCCTCCCCTCCCACAGCATTCCAACCTCCACCCGCCTGCCAAGAAGGTAGGAACCGTTGAAGCCACTACGGCCTCAGTCCAAGAAGTCAACGAAGAAGAAGTTGTCATTGGACGGCTCTCCACCGACCTGGGCTCCGCTCTCGCGGAGTACCAACAGGATTTTTAGATAGGAAGCACTCCCCAACGCAAGTAGCTTCCGTACTCAATGTAACAGTATCTCAGACTGAATCGAAACCCCACTCCCTGTACATTCCAATTCAACTCATCACGTCCGAGAACACTTTAAAAGTCGTTGAAACCACCACCCTCCTAGACAGTGGCGCCCAGATCTGCTGCATTGACTGGGACTTTGTCAAACGAAACCATGTCCCCACCAAGAAACTCCCCACCCCCTTCCTCATCCAAAACACCAACAAATCTACCAACACGGAATGCCGATACAAAGCTATCCTCTTCGTCAAGATCGGCGAAATTACTCAGAAAATCCGCTTCTACGTCATGAATGGCAGAAAAGAAAATGTTATCCTCGGACACCCCTGGTTCGCTGCTACCAACCCCAGCATCAACTGGAAAAAAGGCACCGTCACCATCGACCCGGCAAGGGACCAATCCCTTGATCTTTCCTTCTCCCACCTCACCGCCCGCGCCTCCCACCTATCTAAGAACACCCGACCCACTCCTCCTACTCCAAAACCCCAGATTCCCAAACACACCTCCCTCGACCCCCAAGAGATGGAAGGCCTATGCTGCTATCTCAACGCCAAACTACCTGAACGATTCATGGAAAGAGCCCATTTCATCTATACCATCAACCGCATTGAATGATGCAGATCCCGTTTTGCCAATCCCCAACTCATGGCCACAGTGCGAAAGATCACCACCTCCACTCTCCTTGCCCAAGAGGCGGCTTTCTCCAAGCTGAAACCTACCCTTCCCCCACAGTACTCAAAATATGCATCCATCTTCGACGATGATGCCGACACCCCACTTCCCCTGTCACGACCTTACGACCACGCAATCAACCTCACAGACTCCTTCATTCCCAAAGTAGGGAAACTCTACCCTCTTTCCCCCGATGAGCGACAAGCCGCCAACAACTTTGTCAACAAACACCTCAAATCCGGAAAGATCCGACCCTCCAAGTCCCTGCAGGCCTCCCCTTTCTTCTTCGTCAAAAAGAAAGACAGCAAACTCAGATCTTGTCAAGACTACAGGTATCTCAATGAACACACAGTCCGAGACACCTACCCCCTCCCCCTCATCTCTGACCTCGTTGACAAGCTCAAAGGAGCTAAACATTTCACCAAATTCAACGTGCGATGGGGCTACAATAACATCCACATCAAGGAAGGTGACCAGTGGAAGGCTGCTTTCATCACCCACAGAGGCCTCTTCGAACCGACCATCATGTTCTTTGGCATGACCAACTCCCCACCTACGTTCCAACGATTTATGAACGACTCATTCAGAGACCTCATCGCCGAAGGATGGCTCGTCATCTACATGGATGACCTCCTTATCTTTTCTGATAACAAAGCCGAACACGAGGAACGGACTAAAAAGGTCCTTCAACGCATGAAAGAACTCCAACTTCACCTCAAGTTGGAAAAATGCACCTTCTCAGCCAAGAAAGTTGAGTACCTTGGCATGATCATTAAACCCGGTGAAATCGCCATGGACCCTGTCAAACTTGCTGGCATCACAGAATGGCCCACCCCCACCTGTGTCAAGGACGTCTGCTCCTTCCTAGGGTTTGCCAACTTTTACTGACGTTTCATTCCCCACTACTCCGATATTGCCCGCCCCCTCCTAGACCTCACCAAGAAGAACCAGCCTTGGGCCTGGTCCACCCCATGCCAAGACGCGTTTGACCAACTCAAACGCTGCTTCACCTCTGAACCTGTCCTCAGAATGCCCGATCTCTCCCAACCCTTCGCCATCGCCACTGACGCCTCCAAGCACACCTCTGGAGGTGTACTTCTCCAGCACAATTCCAACAGCAAATGGCACCCCTGCACCTACATCTCTCAGACATTCAGATCCGCCGAATGTAACTACGACATCTACGACAGAGAACTCCTCACTGTTATGTGAGCCCTCGCCACCTGGCGCCACTACCTCCTAGGCACTGTCACCCCGGTTCAGGTCTTCACTGACCACCAAAATCTCACCTACTTCCGCCAACCACAGAAACTCAACCATCGCCAAGTGCGATGGCTCCTTGACCTCTCAGAATTTGACCTCAAATTCACCCACGTCCCCGGTGCTCAGTTAGGCGCACCCAATGCCCTCTCCCGCCACCCCGACCACTTCCCTACCACAGACACCGACAACGAAGACATCACACTCCTCCCCCCCAAACTCTTCGTTAACCTCATCGACACTGAGCTGGTCGCTAAGATCGCTCAATTCTCTGAGTCCAATCCCCTCATCCTCCAAGCCCTTCACTCCCTCCCCAGTGAAGTACCCGCAAAGTTCCACTCCCACCTCTCCGACTGGCAGTTTGATGCCGGTATCCTAACCAAGGCCAAGTCTATATCCCCGACTCCCCCGACCTCCGTCGCTCTGTTGTCCAGCGACACCACGACCACACCATCACCGGCCATCCCGGTTACCTCAAAACCTGGCAACTTGTCACCAGCAAATTCTGGTGGCCGGGACTTGCCACATTTGTCCGAAAATATGTTGAAGGCTGTGCAACCTGCCAGCAAAACAAAACCAACACGCATCCCACACACCCCCCGCTATCGCCTATCTCCTCCTCCGCCACCCACCCATTCCAACAAATCTCTTGTGATCTAATCACCGACCTCCCCCTTTCAGATGGCTTCGATACCCTTTTGGTCGTGGTCGACCATGGGCTTACAAAGGGGGTAATTCTATGCCCTACCAAGAAAACCATCGATGCTTCTGGCGTCGCCGCTCTTTTTCTCACCAAAGTCTACTCCCGCTTTGGCCTTTACGATAAGATTATCTCTGACAGAGGTCCTCAGTTCGCCTCCACCTTTGCCAAAGAGCTCAGCAGAATACTGGGCTACAAGCTTGCCCTCTCCACCGCCTACCACCCCCAAACAGATGGTGAAACCGAACGGGTAAACCAGGAGATCGAAACCTACCTCCGGATCTTCTGTGGCACCAACCCCTCTTCATGGGTGCAATTCATTCCCCTAGCCAAATTCACACACAACCACCACCCTCATTCTGTAACCAGCAACTCCCCATTCTATCTTATGATGGGATATGAACCCCGCTCCCTACCCACGATCATCACAGAAACAAACCTCCCTGCAGTTGAAGATCGCCTCCGCACACTCACCGCTGCACGCAATGAGGCACTGGCTGCCCATGAACTTGCTCGTCAAACCATGAAAGCTCGGAACTTCCGAAGCTTTACCCCTTTCGCCAAAGGCAACAAAGTCTGGCTCGAAGCCAGAAACCTCAAACGGTCCGTTGCGAACCCCAAATTTGCTCCCAAACGTGAAGGCCCATTCACAATCACCGCCATCTTATCCCCTATCACCTACCAACTCCGACTCCCACAGACATGGAAGATCCACAACATGTTCCACACTTCCTTGTTATTGCCCTATCATGAAAACAGCATACATGGCTGGAACTTCCCCCAACCACCTCCGGAATTAATAGAAGGCGAAGAACACTTCAAAATAGAACGCATCATACGGCATCACAGCCATCCGTTGGCACACCACTATCTGATCCGCTGGAAAGGATACTCCGCGGAAGAAGACTCCTGGCTCCCTGAAATGGAACTTCAATCGGCCCTCGAAATCCTCGCCGCCTATAAGAAGTCCCACCATGCTGCATTTCTCCCCAAACACAAATAACTCGCCTACTCCCACACCACCACCCCGAACTCACCAACATGTCTGCCCCCCCTGCTTACTCCTCCACCGCTGACCTCACCAACATTACCATTCCAGTCTTTGGCCGTCGCCTGGCCGACACCTCAGAAGACAACGACACCCTCCTCTCCCTGATGCTCTCTGACCCCAGCTACACTCTTCACCTTGACCACGTCTTAGACACTGACTCCCCTCTTGACCAGCTGGTCCATGCTCACGGACATGCACTTGTACTCAAAACCTTCCTCAGCTACACTCTTTCCCTGAGTGAAGATTCCCCTGCCCCTGACATGGCCCTGGCCACAACTATCGCTCGTACCAACCTGGTACAACTCAAAACCCACCTCGTAGCTGCCATAAACCAGCTATCTATGATCGACCTTCTCAGGGACATCGATCAAGTGCTACACGCCCGCTCCACCACAACCATTACTCCTCCCCTGCCTCCCGGTCTTCCCCTCCCCATACATCCACCCCGCCCTCATACCCCATACCCAACCACCCCCTCCACTTCATCCGGACCTCTCACCCAGGCAGAACATGCTGCCTATCAAGCCACAGATCTCCATCCCCACCCCAACCCGGAACTTCCAGAACTAATGTGCACCCAAGCCGACCCCGTCCTTCCTCGCTCCCATACCCACTTCGAAGACACCTGCTTCGTATGCCACCACCTTGGTCATCAAAGGAAGGACTGTCAACTTTACCAATGCTCCCACTGCGTCGCCTGGGCCCCAGGCCATCCCCAAAGTCATTGCCCTCTCCGCCGCCACCCGAACCGTTGTACCTCCCATTCCTCTTCCTCGTCTTCTTCCAACCACCATTCTCGCCACAAGTCTCTTGGTTCTACCCTCCCCGTCCACCCCAAACCATCCGACACTGGAGCTACTGTCGCCCCATTTGTCTTCCTCCCTGACCGAGGATTGACCTCCACCGAAACCCGTAGGCTGTTAGGTCATCGACCCCCCACCCCTCCCTTTGCTCCCCAACCCGCAGAAGACATTGAGGACGACACGGCCAACCCCATCTCTGACTACGGCAACTATTATGACTTCCACGACACAGAAGCACGTGCAAACATGTGCGACTCCCCCGGTGGACGTGGCCTTGACGATTTTTAGTAGTCCTTGTGGCTACTTCGGACATAACAGGGGGGGTAATGTTACGATTCACCC
>JBBPTZ010000777.1:0-15187 GCA_038094315.1 Phylloporus cf. tubipes
TAGTGTATCATGCCCTTGTCCCATTTATAGTTGAAGCTTCTGTTCTGCAAGGTCACCAATTCCGTGATCCTTGCATGAATGAATTCTGAGCTTTGATGGAAGCAGAAGGATGATGGATCAAAGTGGCAGAATGGTTAGATCCTCAACAATGTCTTTGTCATTTTCACTGTGATAACTTTCTATTTCTTCATCTTCTTCCATGATATCATCTAGTGCTGTTTTAAGATAGAATGAGGTGCTTGCTAAGAATCATTGTATTTCTGTGGCTAAACATTCCCTTCTGTGAGCCAATGTGAGCCTATTAAGCTCTGTAGCATGTAGCCCCAACCTGCTGTGTTCTCTCCAAGACAAAATGACCTTTTCTATTTGAAGGCCTTGTGACAACCATGTTGGTGAACTCATAGGTAGATCATTAACAGGTTTGGATGACAATAGAATCTCCAGTTCAATGGTCTGCATAGTTGGGGCTATGAAAGGAACAAAGGGTATATTAAATCACCTCATACTTGTTGAAGAATTTCACCTTTATTCATCTTCACCTGAAATATATCCATAAATGAAAGTTGTTTAATTTGTTCCCTTATTGCATAAGATTCTTCCATTAACCAACATGACTTCACATTCATGGGCATGCCTTCATTAAGCTTATTGAAGGCTTCAGAAGTGGATTTAAGAGCAAAGTGGGCAGATTTCAGTTTTGTACTCAAATGGATTCCTGCCCAGTCAGAATAAGCATACATAGGCTTCAAAAAGTTTACCCATATTCATATGAATCATTTTCATGAAATTTGAGTCATTCATTTGAAAGTCCAGCATCTCTTGTCAATGTGAAGATAACATGGTACATGTTGAAATAGAGATGATGTTCATGATCAACCATAATTTTTCTATTATTTCACCATTCACCCATCCAATTCCAGATATAAAGAGGGTAAAGCTGGATTATTTTCTATCTGATGATGAAGCTTGTGCATGTATGAACAGTTGATGTCATAAAATATTGCAACATGAGAAATCTGGTCCATGTTGTGCTTCAGTGTGTTTGAAAAAGAATAATCCATATTGACCTGTCTAATATGCTTTAGTTGTTATGATTTACTCCTATTTCCCTTTTTCCCTCACGGATACTATTTCCTTTCCCTCTACGATGACCCCTTTCCCACCCATCAGCTGACATTACTCATCACTTGGTAGTCATCGTTTCCTTCCCACTAATAGCATTTTTCTCTCTTGCTTAGTCATGATTCTTCGACGTTGTTCTACAACATTCCTTTCCTATCCCAGTGATAGCTTCCTTTCTTGTCCTTGGTCTGTGCACGTTCTCACTTCGCTTAAATACTGGTCACACGCACATGTAGTCCTTAAGCTATTTCTACTTGACAATACATCAAGTCGATCGCCTACTTCGAGTTTGTCTCGTTGTTCACCTAGCCGCCTGCCTCGATAAACCCTCTTGCTCCATACTAGTCGGGCCTATGCCTCTAGTACTCTCCATGTCCTGTCAAGCCTACGCTTCAGCCGACATCGTCCAGCTAGTCAAGTTCACGCTCACCCCTATCCAGGTCAAGTGTAACATTAGTAATGATAGCCAAGCACATGTACTGAATGTACCTTTTGCTTTTTTGAAAGTCAATTGTAGAATGGAGTACAAAACATCCATGCTGAATGCAGGCCATTGCTTTGATTCTGGACACTTTCAGGTTTCCATGCTTGGCATTGGCTTGGTGTTACAACTGACCCAGGAAGAGGCAGTTGTAGTCTTGTAAGACCTGAAGGACAAGGAATGAAGGGCAATGGATTCTAGGGATTTCCTAGCAACTGATGTCTGTTGCGATACACAGGGAGATGAAGTAACTGTGGGGGTGCTGTGGTGTCAAGAGGTGCAAGAGGTGTTATGCAACAATAACGGTTGAAGTAACACAGAAGCCACTCAGAAGTAGGCTTAGGACTAGGCAAGGATGAGGCCTTAGCACAGCTAAGGAATGAGGACAAAGGGCTTGGATTTCAGATGGTAGTACAAGAAAGACAAGTGTGAGAAGCTATTGTACAGGAAGGGTGGATTTATATACTGGGAGGAAATGAAGATAACATAAGTGGGAATGGAAGGTCATGGAATGTTGTAGAACATTCATGACAAAGCATCTATGATAAAAGATAAGCAGAGGCAAATGGAAAGAAGCCAGTTAGCGTGCAAATGGCTATTGGAGGATAGGAACAACAGGTATCATGATAACTGGCTGAGAGGAATGAGCATTCAATGTGTCACTGGGATGGGCTTCATAATATAAAGAATGACAAGCATATAAAGGGAAAGAAAGAATCGTAACACTTGGTTTACAGCTCTATGGTTATTACATAATGACCACTAAGCAAATATATCAATGAATAATAAGGAACAAATAAAATAACCATATGAATTATATCTCAGACACTGAAGATGTGTTTGCTAGATAATCCTTGTATTCCATCCTGCCTAACATAAATCCAAGGCCATTTATTAGCCATATCTGGTCCTCCACTTTGTGATTATGCAAATGTTTAGCTTTGAAATTGCCATCCATGATAAATCCATGGATGTATTTTCAGCTGAAGTGCAGATTAACATATATACTCTTTTTATTCCATAGATGACTTACCATGACATATTATCTTCTTTCTTGGGGAATAAATTTACTCCAGGCTGCAGGCAGGCAGGACAAAAGAGAATGAGATCTCCACCTCCTGGGGAGTTATTCCAATGTCCAAATCTGGCCCATTTCATGAGTTTTGTTACGATTCACCCCTTTCTATTAATTCCTCTTCTCATGGACACCGTTCCTTTTCTTCTATGATGACTTACTTCTCACACATCGGCCGATTACTCATCACTTGCCAGTCATCATTTCCTTCCACCCAGTAGCGTTTCCCCCTCTTTCTTTGTCACACTTCTTTGACGTTGTTCCACACCTTTCCTATCTTGACGATAGTTTCCTTTCTTATTCCTGGTCCGTGCACATTCCTCTTCCCTTAAATACCGATCGCACGCACACATGTAATCTAAGCTATTTCTACTTGACAATACATCAAGTTGATCGCCTACTTTGAGTTTGTCTCGTTGTTTGCCTAGCTGCTCTCCTCGATAACCTTCTTCGATTACCTCCCAACGTTCTCCAAGCTCCACTCTAGTCAGGCTCACACCTCTAGCACTCTCTGCGTCCAGTCAAGCCTCCGCTTCTGTCGACGTCATCCACCCAGTCAAGTCTGTGCTCGCCCCTACCCGGATCAAGCGTAACAAGTTTCAACAGTTGCCATTGGTGTAAAACTTATAACAGTTCTTTATATTAATCCTTGTTGTATAAAACTAAGCATTCTTCATGGAACATGAGAAAGAGATACATACAATAACTAGGTGAGGAAAGGTGTTTGAAGTAATCTGTTAGAGTTTACTATAGTAATTCTGTGCTAATGTACCATATTCAAGATTGTTGCATATAAAATTGTCTAACATGGAAAAGGTGAAGGTAATTTGAGAAGAATCCATTGTGGCCAAGAATAGTCCAGATCAAAGGAACTGGAGATGGAATGGCTTTGATTCCTCACACACACAGTATCCAATCTTCCAGAAGTGTATCCTAGTGACATTGATCACTGTAATATAATCTGGTCCAGTGGATTGTCAGATGCTTGCTGGAATATTGGGACTAGTGTCACTCTGTTGCTCTGAGTTCCAAAAGAACTGATCCTCTGGAACCTCCATTTTAAATTCACATTCAGTAAACATCACAGAGAAACATGGCTTTTCCCCATAACTGACATGTAATTGGATATCCAACTGCAAAGTTAAAAAATATACTACATATATTGTTCAAACATGGCATCCACTCACAAGGTGTAATGAATGTGACTTGAAGAAAATGCCAGTTCATTTATCAATCTGATGCAGTGGATTTCACTCATGTTAATAAATGCAACAATAAAAACAGAATAGTGGCCAACTGAAGCAGTCTGTACATCTGTAAATTCCATTGAATCCACATATACTGCAGAGACATGGATTTGGAGGGGCCTCCATGTCAAGAAGAGTGTCCAGATATATATGTTGTTCAGATGGCCACTTGTGGAGATAATCATTCAGTGTCTATATGATAATGTGAAAGTCTATAATCAATGAATGATAACAAAGTGAGATCATGCCTTGGTGTGTAACCAGAGCCTTGATACTGGCACCATGTCATCTATTTGGATATCTGGATCATAATGGAAATCTGAATCATATGTGGAGGGATTATTCATATGAATTCTCTTAACATTATTTAATGGTGAGGAGGGGATAGCAGATTTCTTGGTTGGAGATTTGCGGTTATCATGAACTATCCTTGTTACTCTTCCTCTTGAGGTGTTCTTGGTTTTTCAAGTGACTCATGTTACATGACTTTGTGGTGTTGCAGCCTTACCCTTTAGCTTTGGCATGTTAGTGGTATGGAATGTACATCTACAAACACAATTGTGAACAACTTTTCATTGTGATCCCTGTGTACATGCACACTGCATACCATGCTTCTGATGCCACAATATGTAATAGGTACAGAATCAAGCAATATTGAAGATTCTTCCAGTTTTAAATCTGAATATGGATTACTTCCTGCTTATTATGGTAACTCATTTGCCCATTATATTATATGATTACCCAATTAATCCTCAGAGAATCTCTAAAATCCTAAAATAGCCACAGAATAATGATTTGCAGTGACCAAATTGAGAATTTGGATTTTGTGTTGAATCAAACATTGCATGTGGTTGAATTCTATTGTTTACTCCCTGAATCCCAAGTTTACTGACACTCTACTATGCTAATCTGTCCCCAAAAGATGAAAGTAGGACCTTCAAAATACATCCAGGAATCCTTTAAGGAGGAACATAATGTTATTGACTGGGATGAATCAAGTGCTAATGCTACAGATGAGGAATTTTCTAACAATGATGACCAAACTGGGAATGTCCAGAAAGAAAGCACCACATTAGACAAGAAGAGAAGGAAGGTCTCTGGTAAGACCAAACTGCTGCAGGTGACCAGGGAATGCATAAGGGTCAGCAGGGAGGAGCAGAATGTGTTAATGAATGGGAAGGTGCAATGAATGAGCTGCAAAGGAGGTGTGAGGAATAAGGTGTTTCTCCAGATTTTGGGGGAGCTATGAAAGCTGGAGAGTAATGAAGGAATAACAGATATTGATTGAGAGACAAAGACAAGGGTATGTACTCCATTTCTCTCATTACACTCTTTAACTAACAAACAGAAAAAGAAATATAAGTCTTGGTTGTTTAATCAATCAAGAGGAGAAGCAAATCATAGCCAAATCAAGATTGGCAGAAGCTACACAGATCACTCAATGATGCAAGAAACTCACCAAAACAAAATAAATGATGCAATCAAAGATATTTCTGGGGATAAATCTGGAAGTAAAGGAGTGCTTGCTGTATATCAAAAGGTGGTGAGCAGGATTTGGAGAGAATTTGAAGAGAATGGTCAATTCCATGCAAAAGAGATAGCAGCCAAATGGATTCTAGATTGAGGACTGCCTGAGAATGTGAAAGCTAGGTATAATCCACTTGGATGCTTTGATATACTGTGTAATTAATGTTTATTCAGAAATACAAGCTGTCATGGAGAGCAGGTATTCCAGGAGTTTTCTCAAGAGCATTGACATGCATATGGAATGTGCATTGCATTTCTTGTTGGTTGAAAAGATTTAAAGGGGAACACAGTCACCTTGTCATAAGGTTTGGATTTAATGGTGATTTACCTTTGCTGAATATGTGCAGTCTTGATTTCAACAATGAAATTGGTGGCATAAAGACATTTACTGATATCTCCTTAATCTGCAAAAAGTGGGAGAAGTACATTGGTACTACATTTGAGCCACATGGCAAGCCTTCAAAGGATACTGGATGTTTGGATTCAAATATAGAGGAGGTGGTGAGGCCAAAACCACAACAGGCTAGATAGGACCTCAAACGATGAATTAATACATATTGGTGATATCAATGGCCTCTCAAGGGAGGAATTACAGGGACTGGTGAGGGGCTTTTTCACAGCCCATTATTGTATATGCAATAATTTCACTTTGAATCTGGCTTCTAATTATACATATAGAAAGAATCTGCGGGCAGCCAAAAGCAGCTGCCCCATTTAAAAAGCTACCATCTTAGGGATGAAATATGATTTTGTCTATCTATCACCTCCCAGACTTCAAATTCCCCAATGATCCAAGCCATGTAAGGAAGGCAGATGCAAAAGCCTTCCTTGAATTCATCCAGGCAAGATAGGAAAAGTACCCTGAAAATGTATTTGAGTTTCACCATTGGATTAACAATGGTGGAGATCTAGAAGATCATGTGGTTTCTTCAGATAACAAGAAACACTTGGAAGTAACCAAACACAAAAGACAGCAGAAATGTCAAGACTGGAAAGTGAGAAATTGGGCAAAGTCAAGCACAAGATCTGAGAATGAATCTAACAGTGTGCAGACTGGGAATAAAAAACAGAGTGAATCTCAGATGAGGAAAACCCAAGTTCAGAGCAAATCCATTAGTGCTGATGAACAAGGCAGATTACAACCACAATTGCTTCCTTTGACAGATGATATTGAAGAATTTTCTGCAACAACTTCTGTAAAGAATGATGTTACGCGTAGCGTCGCGAACGTAGATCCGGAACGTCGGACACGGCCGAGGTTCAATCCGAAGGTGTGGATGATGGGTCGGTCGTCGGGTCGAGGGTGAACGAGGGGAGTTCGCTAGGAATCGCCTAGGAACTTACAGAGTAACTTAGAGCGTACAGAGGCTCGTAGAGGTCCGGGGGTTGGTTCAAGAAACAACGCTAGATTGCGTAGATCAAGAATGAGACTACAAGTACAGGCAGCGGCGGTATAAATACTCGACAGTACGTAAGCGACAGAAGTCCGTGGAATCGGACAGAACTACTGCGGATAAGTCAATACATATGTGTCAATGTGAATGGAGCGGAACAACGACGCCGCTGTGAGAGAAGCGGCGGAGGAGAGAAGGCTGTCCATGGAAACGTACGGAAGGATTAAGGAAAATGCCCGGGGTCAGTTCCGGTAGGACTAGAAGGAACGGCGTCTGACCAGAAGGCGGGGTAAAGAAGTTGCCGGGTCAGCGATACAACGAATAAGTAATGCTCCCAGCAAGGGCCGGGGTCGGAGTAGGCAAAGGAGAAAAGAAAGACGGACTGGCGCAACAATACAACCGTAACAAATGATGTGAATTCAGAGAAACACCAGAAAGCAAATACATCTGAAATGTGAAAGAGGGTACAATGCTTATTATTTTCTGACTGATGGGCTAACAACTAGAATCAGCCAAAAATTGTTCTGGTGAACATGGAATCTAATAATGAATCAGATAATGCAAGTGCACTGCAGATTAATGGAAAACAACAAGAACCATGAAAAGATATGCAGTACCTGTTTACAATGTATTTCTGTAAATCCTGGAATTCATAGAGATTGCATGAAGGAACTCTGTGGATACACAGTCCATGCAGGCACACACTCCATATCTGAAAAAAATGTTGACCTCAAAGTGCACACGAGATTAGTTTGAAGAATCTCAGGGTTTGTAATTCAATTATTGAACCAATATATTTTTATTCCTTATTCTAGAACCTGAATGTTATTCAAACTGTTCATAGTGTGCACCTCCTACATTCGATGCAAATGTTCCTACACTTGAAAAAATAATTTGGAACAAAGCTAAACCATCAAAGAGAATATCAAGAAGAAAGTAGTAGTGATTATATTTGTTTACACTACATATTATAGTATTTGTGATTATGTATTGTATCTAGTAAAACTATTAACGAATTAATGGATTAGTTATTATAATAAAAGACCTAAAGTAATGTAACAGTAATGGTACATATTGAAGTTACCAAGTGGGATACATCTGATTATAGTATTAGCTCTCATCCAAGTAACAGATTACTATATATCAGATTCATGGATTAACATAGATTGGATTAATGGATTAGTATACATCCTATCAATAGATTACTATATGTCAGATTCATGGATTACCATACATTGGATTAATGGATTACTATACATCCTATTAATAGATTACTATATATCAGGTTCATGGATTAGCATATATCAGATTAATGGATTAGTATACATTGGATGTTATGATTTGCCCCTTTCTTCCTTTTTCTTCCCATGGACACCATTTTCCTTCTTCTACAATGACTCACTCCCTACACATCGGCCAATATTACTCACCACTTCCTAGTCATTGTTCCCCTCCTTCCTATGGCACTTCTCCCTCATGATTAGTCATATTTCTTCAACGTTGTTCCACAATGTTCTTTTCCTATCTCAACAATAGTTTCCTTTTGCATTTTTGGTCTGTGCACATTTCCTTTCTACTTAAATACTGGTTGCATGCACATGTACACTCTAAGCTATTTCTTCTTGGAATATACCAAGTTGACTGCCTACTTCAAGTTTGTCTCATCGTTTACCTAGCTGACCTTCTCGACTCTTCTATTTCTCTTATCACCTATTTCACCTTGACTCTAGTCAGGCTCCTGCCTCTAGATATCCCTGTGTCCAGTCAAGCCTACATTTCTAACAACATCGTCTCATTAATCCAAGACTATGCTCACCCCTACCCAGGTCAAGCGTAACATTGAATTAATGAATTAGTATACATTCTATCAACAGATTACTATATATCAGATTTGTGGATTAGCATACATTGGATTAATGGATTAGTATACATTGGATTAACAGATTACTATATGTCAGATTCATGAATTAGTATATATCAAATTAAGGAAATAGAATAAATTAGATTAATAGATTGGTAAATATTGTAATAGAAAATTGAAGTGAATTAAAGGACTTTGGAGTAATGAATCAGTTGAAACAACCCAACAACCAATAAAGGTGTTGACACTGAGATAATGTCAGCACTATGGTTGCTCACTAAAACAAGAGACAATGAGTGTGAACCAGGGCTCTCTGGTTACCAAGGTTGGAGGGGAAAAACCAAGAGGACAAACTGAGGTTCCTTGGCTGGCTCTGGGCCTTTATATACCACTCTACTATATGTACATGTTTATATGGGATCTAAGATACAATCTAAAATATAAGTCCGTGTATGGGTATAACATGTGGTGTCCGTGCATATCACCATGAGGAGAACAGCCATGGGGCTGTGTGGAATGGAACTTCATAAAAGGTCATAGAATGTCATAGCCTCTTGCATGCACCTCAAGCATGGATCAAGTGGCATAGAAGTGTGAACATGCTGCCTGTGCATGTTAAAAGTGTAGAACATGTGGTCAATACATGTCTCAGGAGTTGTTATGAGTCATGAGGAGTTATGAGAAGCATGACATGCGGTTAATGCATGTATCTGAAACATAAGAAGCATGATCAATGAGATGCAACATCTGCATCCATCGAATGGAAGTTGTAACATGTATCTAAGGCATGGATCATGAATTGTAGAAGCATACCATGAGGTTGCTGCATGTATCATGAGTCATAACAGGTCATAAGATCTGTGAAGATAAAAGATAAAGATAAACACGCATGCAATGCATGTGTGATCATGAAGGCATGAGGCATAAGAAGTCATAAACACGTAAGATAAGGTGCAGCCTTATGTTGTGGATAAGCGATAAGGGCTGTGCACTGGGTACAGGGTAGAAGATAAGAGGTAGTCCATTGTGGTTGACCGTGACAAGGGTGAAAGTGAAGTGTCACATGTCTAATAAGTAAGAAATGAATAAGAAAAAGGAAAAATTCATTAGGGGTTCATTAGGGGCTAAAGCCCATTCTCATGTCCATCCTTAGGACCATCATTAAGGGAGTGGTAAGGACTTCGGTCCTATCGTCTGTAACATCAGTAGACAATTACATATTCCATTTATACAGATTGTATGATGGTGTACTGGATTATAAGTAGATGCATAATGGCCACAGCAATGGATTAGTACATGTTGGAGTTACTAATTAGTATAGTATGTATATGGATTAGTATGTATCAAATTAATAGATTGGTAAATATTAAATGAAGATGGGAGAATTTATTAATGTACATTGGATTAATGGATTATTTGACAATGATACAAGATAACCCTACAGAGTGTTTGATGAGTTGCTGGATTATTTGGTGAAGGGGAGAGGTCAGGGTAATGGATTAATACACATTGTCATAACATATTTGGATATGTGTGATTGATCTATTAGGATACATTGGATTTACAGATTAGCATATGTTAGATTAATGGATTGGTAGACATCAGATTAACAGAACAGTAAATACTATACGACTGAATTAGTAAATATTAGAATATTGTATTAGACATTGTTGGAATATCATATTAGTAAATATTGGATTAAAAGATTACTAGTTCTCACATCAATGAAATTGTCAACTTCAGATTATGGAATTTGATGAAACAGTCCAATGAGACTGATCAGATTAACCATTTTGCACATGTAAGAACACATACTCTAAGCTAATACTTGTCATACTTTTCTTTTGTCTTTTGAATTCATTTCAAAGTATCTGCTATATTCCTGATCTTCTTCCAAGCATGGATGTGTTGCCTAGTGGAATTGAGAAAGTCACTTCAACATGATTGCATTATGTTTTGAAGTGGCATGTTATAACAATCATCCATATGTGCACCTATAGCAACATGGGGTGTTTTTATTTTATTCAGCAGTTTTGAACAATGTTTCATGTTTCACACTTACATGGAATTAGTTTCTTTTCCAAGATATGACCATTTGCTTCCAAACAATTCATCTTCACTTGAATTTGTTCCTTATCTGTTACACTTGACCTGGGTAGGGGTGAGCATAGTCTTGGACTAACAAGATAATGTCGACAGAAGCATAAGCTTGACTGGACATGGAGGGATTTAGAGGCATAAGCCTGACTAGTACTGGGGTGAGAAGTGTTGATTGCGAAGTAACGAGAAATTGAGATGGTTGGCTAGGTGAATGACAAGACAGACTCATAGTAGGTGATCTACTTGGTGTATTGCCAAGAAGAAATAGCTTAGTGTGTACATGTGCATGTGACTGGTATTTAAGGGGAAGAGGAAAGTGCATGGACCAAGTATGCAAAAGGGAACTATCGTTGAGATAGGAAAAGAATGTTGTGGAACAATGTCAAAGGAGTATGACTAAATGCAAGGTAAAAGTGCCATAGGATGGAAGGAGACGACGACTAAGAAGTAATGAGTAAAGTAGGCCGATGTGTGGGAAGCAAGTTGTCATAGAAGAAAGAAAATAATGTCTGTGAGAATATTAAGGAAAAAAGGGGGGAATCATAACATTACCCTCCTGTTATGTCCAAAGTAGCCACAAGGACTACTAGAAATCATCGAGATCATGTCTGTTATGATTCACCCCTTTCTATTAATTCCTCTTCTCACAGACACCATTCCTTTTCTTCTATGATGACTTACTTCTCACACATCGGCCGATTACTTATCACTTGCCAGTCATCATTTCCTTCCACCCAGTAGCGTTTCCCCCTCTTCCTTAGTCACACTTCTTTGACGTTGTTCCACAACGTTCCTTTCCTATCTTGATGATAGTTTCCTTTCTTATTCCTGGTCCGTGTGCATTCCTCTTCCCTTAAATACCGATCGCATGCACATATGTAATCTAAGCTATTTCTACTTGACAATACATCAAGTTGATCGCCTACTTTGAGTTCGTCTCATTGTTTGCCTAGCCGCTCTCCTCGATAACCTTCTTCGATTACCTCCCAACGTTCCCCAAGCTCCACCCTAGTCAGGCTCACGCCTCTAGCGCTCTCCGCATCCATTCAAGCCTCCGCTTCTGTTGACGTCGTCCACCCAGTCAAGTCTGCGCTCGCCCCTACCTGGGTCAAGCGTAACAACGTCCTCCAGGGGATCCACACATGTTTGTACATGCCTCTGTGTTGTAAAAGTCATGGTAATTGCTGTAGTCTGAGATGGGGTCTGCCATATCATCCTTGAGGTCTGCCATTGATTGGGGGGAAAAAGGAGGGGTGGAAGGTCACTGACCTAACAGCTTATGGGTTTTGGCAGAGATCAATCCTTTCTCTGGAAGGAAGGTAAAGGGGGCGAAAGTGGTTCCAGTATCAAACAGTTCTGGGTGGATGGGGTCTATCTGGATGCACATGAGTTCGGGAATTTCTGGGTTGGGGTGGGGGCAAGGGTCTGTGGCCTGACAGGCTGCTAGCTCGGTCTCAATAAGCGGTCTGGATGACACAGAGGGAGTGGTGGGGTATGGGGTGTGAGGATGGGGTGGGCAAATAGGGAGGGGAAGGCCAGGGGGTGGGGGAAGGGTGACAGCAGCAGAGGAACAGTGTTACGGTCGTATTGTTGTGTTGCTCTATCTTTCTTTTCTCTTTTGCTTATTCTGATCCTGACCCATATTGGGAGCACTACCTCTTCATAGTATTGCTGACCTGGCAGCTCCTCTACCCCACTTTCTGGCCCAACGCCATTCTTTTGGATGTTACCAGACCGGGCCCCAGACTTTATTCTTGACTTTCCAGTATATTCTATGGACAGCCTCTCTTCTCCACCACTTCTCTCACAGTGGCATTGTCACTCCACTACTTTCACATTGACTCATACACATTGACCAATCTGCAGTAGTTCCATCCAGTTCTACAGACTTCTACTGATTACGTACAAGTCAAGTACTTATACCGCCACTGCCTGTACTATAGTCTCCATTCTTGATCTGCACAATCTAGCATCATATCTTGAACCATCCCCTGGACTTCTATTAGCTGCTGTACACTACTGAAGTACTCTGTGTGTTCCAAGGCGATTCCTTGAGAACCTCCTTCGTTTATCTTCGACCTGACAACTGCCTCGTCACCCGCCCCCTCAGATTGAACCTCAGCGACTCCCAACAATCCGGATCCTCTTTGTGACACTACATGTAACAAACAGGCTTGGAGTACTTGGTTGATGTCCCTGCAGAGATCTATCATGGAGAGCTGGTTCAATGTGGCTATGATGTGGCTTTTGAGCTGCACCAGGTTGGTGCAGGCAATTGTTACAGCTAATGCCATGTTATGGGTGGGGGATTCTTTGCTCAGAGAGAGGGCATAGTCAAGGAAGGTTTTGAGTACCAAGGTGTGGCCATGTGCCCAGACCAGCCAGTCAAGGAGGGAGTCAGTGTTGAGGACCTGGTCAAGGTGGAGGGTGTAATTGGGGTTGGAGAGCATGAGGGAGAGGAGGACATTGTTGTCCTTAGATATGTTGGCCAGGCGACAACCAAAGACAGGGATGGTGATGTTAGTAAGGTCAGTGGAGGAAGAGTAGGCAGGAGGGGCAGACATGTTGGAGATTGTATTGTGACATTGTAGTGGGTGATTTAATTGTGTTTGGGGGGAAAGGCAGAGTAGTGGGACTTTTTGTAGGCCGTGAGGATTTCAAGGGCTGATTAAAGTTCCATTTTGGGAAGCCAGGAGTCTTCTTCCATGGAGTATTCTTTCCAACAGATCAGATAGTGGTGTGCTGACAGGTGGCTGTGATGTCATATGATGCATTCTATTTCAAAGTGTTCTTTGCCTTCTATTAGTTCTGAAGGTGGTTAAGGGAAGTTCTGGCCATGTATGTTGTTTTCGTGATAGGGTGATAGCAGGGAAGCATGGAACATGTTGTGGATTTTCCATGTTTGTAGGAGTCAGAGTTGGTATGTGATGGGGGATAAGATGGTGGTGATTGTAAAGGGACCTTTATATTTGGGGGTGAATTTGGGGTTTGCAACAGACTGTTTGAGGTTTCTAGCTTCAAGCCAGACTTGGTCACCTTTAACAAAGGGGGTGAAGTTGTGGAAGTTTCAAGCTTTCATGGTTTGGCGAGCCAGCTCATGGGCTGCCAGTGCTTTGTTGTATGCAGCAGTGAGTGTGTGAAGGTGATTTTCAACCATGGGAAGGTTCATTTCCAAGATGATTGTGGGTAATGAGCAAGGTTCATATCCCATCATGAGATAGAAGGGGGAGTTGCTGGTTATGGAGTGAGGGTGGTGATTATGGGTAAATTTGGCTAGGAGAATGAATTGTGCCCATGAGGAAGGGTTGGCACCACAGAAGATCTGAAGATACATTTCAATCTCTTGGTTTACACATTTCGTTTCTTTATCTGTTTGTAGGTGGTAGGTAGTGGAGAGGGTGAGTTTGTAGCCCAGTATTCTGCTGAGCTCTTTGGTGAAGGTGGAGGTGAACTGGGGGCCTTGGTCAGAGATAATTTTGTCATAGAGGCCAAAGCAGGAGTAGACTTTGGTGAGGAAAAGAGTGGTGATGCCCGAAGTGTCGACAGTTTTCTTTGTAGGGCATAGAATTACCCCCTTAGTAAGTCCATGGTCTACCATGACCAAAAGGGTATCGAAGCCATCTGAGTGTTACAGACACATTGCAATGGACTTAGCATAATTTTTCACTTGCTTATCTTATCTTATCTTATCTAACAACCCACAGACATGTGACGCTCCACTTTCACTCTTGTCACAGTTGCCCCAACGCCCTTATCTTTTTATCTTCTACCCTGTGCCCAGACACAGCCCTTATCTCTTATCCATGACATGAGGCAGTGCCTTATCTTTTATGCACTTCTGATCTTCCATGCCTCATGCCTTCTTTTGATCCATGCCGCATCCTCATGGTATGCTTCCATTCTTCTATGCTTCTTATGTTTCAGATCCATGTACTGTCCACATGCCATGCTTCTCTTCTGATGAACATGAAACACCTTATGTTACACTTCCATTCCACACAGCCCTAAGGCTGTTCTCCTCATGGTGATACATGTGGTAGCCACATGTTATGGACATATATAGATACATATCAGTAGATTTGGTACAAACATGTACATACCCCTAGGTAGTATATAAAGGCCCAAGAGCCAGCCAGAGGACCTCAGTTTGTCCTTTTGGTTTTCCCCCTCCAACCTTGGTAACTGGAGAGCCAGTCTTCATACTCCCCTCTTGTTCTGTTTGAGCAGCCTGTAGCATCTATGTTTAGGTGTCAACACCTTTATTGGTTGTTGGGTTGTTTCACCGAGAGGGGAAGGTTGGTGATTAGATCGCATGAGATCTGTTGGAAGGGGCAAGTGGCAGAGGAGGAGATAGCAGATAGTGGGGAGGTGGGTTGGATG
>JBBPTZ010000778.1:2064-15160 GCA_038094315.1 Phylloporus cf. tubipes
CCATGGTTTCCTCTCCTCAGAAGGTGATTGTGATGTTAGAGAACAGAGTTTCTGAAGCCCAACCAAGGCTGTCGTGGTCAGACACCACCTCTGGAGTATTTGACTACACAGCTATTGTTGCAGCACTAAATTTTGCAGGTATGTTATTGTTTTGTTTTTGTGCCTTCCCATTGCATTATGGTATGCAGAGAGCTACCTTTGACAACCCCAGCAGCTAAGCCTGTCCATTGGCAAGAAAATCATTGTGTTTTTTGTGGCAGAGGTCTAGGCAAATGCACAGGTGTACCCCCGGGTGGCAGCGCTGACACCTGCACCTGTACCCATTGATACACCTGCACCCAAGGGGTGGATGGGGTGTGTCGTTATTGACAATGACTTGGTGGGGGGTGGACTGTTACGCTTGACCTGGGCAGGGGCGAGCGTAGACTTGACTAGCTGAGACAACGTCGACAGAAGAGCAAGCTTGACTGGACACAGGAAGTACTAGAGGTGTAAGCCTGACTAGGGTGGAACGAAGGATCGTTGGAACGAGATGGGAAGAGTTGTCAAGGAGGGCGGCTAGGTGAACAACGAGACAAATTCAAAGTAGGCGATCGACTTGATGTATTGTCAAGTAGAAATAGCTTAGGAGGTACATGTGTGTGCAACTCGTATTTAAGGAAGAGGAAACGGTGCATGGACCAAGTGTAAGAAAGGAAACTATCGTCAAGATAGGAAAAGAACATTGTAGAACAATGTCGAAGAAGTATGACTAAGCGGAGGGAGAAATGCTACTGGATGAGGGGAAACAATGACTAGCAAGTGGTGAGTAATCGGTCGAGGTGTGAGGAATGAGTCATCATAAAGAAAAAGGAAATGGTGTCCGTGGGAAGATAAGTGGGAAAAAGGAAAATCATAACATGGACGAGACAGGGATGCATTGTCATTGTCGATGAGGATAATATGGCAGTAGTGGTCGCATGGTCGCTGCCACTGTGCCATGCCATCCTTGTCGACAATATGGTTGGGGGTGGATGGGGCCTGTCGTTATTGACAACGAACAGTGGGGGATGGACAAGATGGGAATGCATTGTCATTGTCGACAAGGACAATGTGGCAGTAGTGGTCGCATGGTCACTGCCACTGCACCATGCCGTCCTCGTTGATGACATGGTGGGGGGTGGATGGGGCACGTTGTTGTCAACAACGACACAGAGGGGGGGTGGATGGGACAGGGACGTGTTGTTGTTGTTGTAGTCGACACAGTGGGGGAGGGGCTGGGGCACTGCATCACTGTGCCCTTGCCGTTAGGACATGTTGTCATTGGCAACGAGGTGGTAGTGGTGCGGTTGCTGTGAATGCACTGTGTCCCCCTCGTCAATGACATGATGGGGGTTGCACAGGACATGTCGTCGTTGTTGACATGGTGGGAGAGTGGCCAGAGTGGCTGGGACACATTGTGGCATGCAGACATGTTGCCCTCGTGCTTGTTGTCGTTTGTGTCCAGTGGCTGGTATGCTGTTATTATTGTGTATGCGGTGGTGGTGGTGGTTGCCATGACAGTTGCTACTTACCATTTCCATTTTTGGCAAACACCCAGTCACAGGTGCAGGTACAGGTATGGGTGTCCAGCAATGCCACCTGCACCCACACCCACATAACACCTGCACCTGTGACCTGCACAGGTGTGCCACACCCCTGCTGTTCCCTACAAAGGTCAGGTCCACCAGTGATCGACCATTTATTGTGCATCTCCCACAGGTCCTTTTTGGACTTGTTGCATGTGCAAAGCTTCTTGGGTATACCATGTTTTGTGGCTCCATAGCATCACTCATATTTTGTGCATAGGAAATCTCATGTCCGTGGTGCCCTCACTACTGGTTTTGAATGGTACTTTATCACAATGGATCTTGACAATGATGGAGATTGTGCACAGTACTGGGTATCAGAGTTGATTGGATGGAAATTTGAATGAGATCCAAATTCCAATGAATAAGTTATCAGATCTGCTGACACTCCCTTTCTTATTGCAGGTATCCTTTCATCATGGGTGAGTACACTCACCTCTGGTTGTTAGATTTGGTGATATTCGGTGCTGTTAGATTCCACAGAGTTTTATAAAGTTTGAAGATGATGAGTGGTTTTACCAGAAGGAGGAATGATGTGGACAAGTTTGTGTTTATTAGCCTTCCTATGTTGTGAATACAACTGTCTTGTTTGAGGTATGCATCTGATTTCCAAAGGAACAAGTGCTGATGATGTCTATCAATGGTCTATCTTATCTGTTTTCGGATCCTGGCACATGCTCAAGAGCCTCCTGAATCTCACAGAATGAGGAGCATATGTAGGCCTATGGCCTTCCCTTCATCACGGAAATACAGGATTTCTGGTAATGTATTATAATTACTTGCCAAGTCGACAAACTTGACAAAAGATAAATAATACTAAAGCTTGTTCCCACCGTCTGGTATCCAATTACACCGCTAGGTTCACAGGCGTATAATAATATGGCACTAAGTAAATGCTACATGTTAGCGAGCAAGTTGAGTGTGGCAAACGCAGTTCAGGTTTTGGTCAATGGCCATGACATGTCTGATGGGGCCTAGAAGGCAAGTTGCAAAAGTGATCACAATGGTAAGTTTGCGGCCACACATTAGTCACCCTGGTGACTCGTCGCGATTAGTTATTTAGTAGTACCCCCTGAACATTGTAGTCTCACCTAAATCACCCTGAAATGGCCACCTGCATAATACAACTTGCCAAGTTGCAAAATTGATCACAGTGGTAGGTTTGCAGGCGAAGATGTAGTAGATCATTGGCTCGAGGCAGTTAGTGTAAGGTTCATGCGTATTGGTTATTGTAGGGTCATGAAAACTTGCCAGCGTTAAGCAACCACATTGTGGGTCACAAGAATATCCACCCACCAAATACAGTTTGCCCATATGCAACATTGTGACCCTGGAATTCAATTACTGGCTGAATGGATTGTGCTCAGAGTGCACCTCGGTCTATTGAGTATTATCAATCTTGGCCATGCTAGTCTTTCTGGACAATGTGTATAATGATATGCAGTATACATCATGGCAGTATACTGTAAATCTTCATTAAATGAGTGCAAGCACAAGCGAAAATGTACCAGACATACCCATACTGGAAGTATTGGCAAGTCTCGAAAGAGTGACATTCATGTTCGGGGGTGGCCATCATGCAGACAATGAATAGCTTTCGCATGTAGGTTTGCGGGGGTCGATGCCAATCGGGCTCAGGCCAGTTAGAAGCATGCCAAAAATAACCACATTGTTGAATACACAAGTAGCGTGGATAAGTATTACAAGTTCTTGATGCATCACTGTCCATTAGTGCCATCAGAGCTTTCGCTTCTTCAACAACTTTGCTACTGATTTGCTGGCTGGGTGGTCAGGTTTGAGCACGAAGGCAAACATGGGGCCGAAAACAGCTCTGCACTCCGATGAACTGCAATGATCATGAGGTTGCTATGCAACTCACCTGTTCCACCACAACAGCAGCTCTGTGACGAACTTACGCTCATCCTCAGTGTCCAACTCCTCAGACCATTCCACAATTGCATCATAAAAATCATGCATGGTGAATATATTGTCCACAAGAGCCCATGTTCCACATGATGACAGGGTGAACCGGAGCTGGAGTCATTATGCAAGGAAGTGGGCGTCTGGAAGTTCCAATAAATATCCTATAGCGTACCTGACAAGCCATGTAGGCTATGGCGTGAGGCTCAACAATATTCATGCCTAAAATATTGGCAGTGCTAGTGTGTGTTCGTCTCTCACCCCAGCCATGTTTCCTAGCATGTATGGAGGTTAGAATTTCATTCTCGAAGCTCTCCATGGATGTGGGAGATATGAAAATTGCTTTGAAGGCCTGATGAGTGCAGTAGGCGACAGTTCTATGTGTCCGAGTGATAAACCTACCTTGACCAACAGTGGACCCCTGAACAAACCTTTGGATGGATCTTCCATATCGAACTTGTCATTAGCATATAAGAAGGCTGGCCATAAGTGTGCAGTCACAAGGAATTCTGGATGGAAATCTCGGATATTATTCTGATGGCTTAAGAGGTTAGTCAGAGCACATTACTGAAATGCACACTTATGAGGGGTTCGTCCAGTCGTAATCAACAGGACACAGAAGTTTGCCGGTGGCGTCATTGTGAAACCCTCTCCCACTCTTATTAGCAACAGAGAGAAGAGGATCAGGCTTTGGCATGCCTTCCATAAGCCAATGGACTACCAGAACTTTGAGTTTGTGGATATCCTCAGTGCGCGCAGAGTCTGCTCCTCTCAAAGCCTGAACTGCCTTAACCAGCCAGCATAAGGAGAAGCATATTGGCCTACCTGTTGGATAGCTTCCTCAAGGTGTGCGGCAGGGACATCACAAATAGACGGCATCCATCTCAGCAGAAGCTGATACATCTTGTACATATGATTCTCCCTGCACATAATAATGTCAGCCACATAGACAATATGAGGGTACACCACCCACTGGTTGGTATGGTTCACAGTGATATCAGTGGAGCCGGCAGAGCCTCAATGGTGACCCTCTGCTAACATGTTATTGACTGTGTCGTAAAGTGACACAACCCATTGGATTAGACAACCTTTCAAATGAAAAGGTTCTGGACTATTGGACAATAAATTGTCAGTTGACAACTATTTCAAGAGCAATTGATAATGAACAATACTGAACACTGTAAAGCAGTGGTGATTTCCCCTGCCACTTTGCAGGATGTGGGTGTTGATCTCTGGGGAGCTGATTTGGACCGTCATCGAACTGTTATTGTGTGCAGTAGTGGTAGCAGCTGACATATTTGTGGCAGACCATGAAAAGTCAGAGGGAAGGAAGAGAGTGAGCAAGAGGTGCACATCCAACCAATGTTAAAAGGCTTGGGAGAATTGTTCATTGGTCAGGCGTACAGTCAGTGGACTGCAGCCATGGCCTATTGTTGTGGTCGTCCTGGAATTCAATGTAGAACCTAACCTTAAAGATCACAAGTTTTCCTTGTCTGTCGACTCTCAGTTTTGTGACCAATGACAAATACAGTGTTGGGCTCAGAGTTTCATCTGGTACAAATACTAACCAGGCACAATAACAGCTAGAGATGGGACTGAATGAGCCAAAGCGGTATTCAACTTAACACCAGTGAAAAAAAAATTACCGCAAAGTGTGTCATGTTAACCAACCCCACATGGACCAAAACGGAGAAATTTGATGGGTAATCTTCAAGGTCCTTCCGGTATAAGGGTCAACAAAAGGGTTGGAATAGGCCAAGTCACCACTCAAGTTAAAGTTAGTGAATGAGATTTTCATGACCCTTACCCTGCAACCCATCATTGACCCCATGACAAAATCGGTTGCATTTGGCAATTAGCCTCTGAGTATCTTCCTATATAAGCATAGATCAGGGCCAATTGAATGCGTGAAGTCACCAAGAAATATAATGACAGTAAACTTTGTTCCACAACGTGTTATCAGATCCCGCAACAACAAAAGTGGTGGCATCCAATGAAAGACAAGTAACATATCCAGCCTGTGATGGCATAGATTAGGGTCAGCGATGACATGTGAAGTGGCTGAACATGCAAAGTGACCGTTCTATTTGGTGCGAGTGATTGGCCTTTCCACAGCAGATCATCTGATTACAATGATGAAAGCTGTAGCATGTGACATGAAACAAGTGTCAATGTTCGGATGATGTAGACCAGCAGAATTAACTTAACCATTGAAAGCATACAGATCTCCGAGAAAACCATCCTTTAGCAGGCCAGTACTGAGCCACAAGAGTCACAACAGTGTGTTCTGCAACCAGGCTAGCATAATCATCCTTATCAAAAGTGTGGGCTATTTGATAGCTCACACTGTACAGGTGATGGAATGTCCTAGGTGATACAAATTGCCCCTTCCAGGTTTCAGTGGTGGAATAAGGTCAACCCTTGAAAAGCTGCCTAAAAAAATTATATTCTACTAAGAAGGTCTGGTGTTGGTTAGTCAATAATCCACCAATTGGTGAGGCAATCACGACAGCAGGTGGATTGGGCCGCCATATCTAAACATACATGAACCTTCCACAGAAGGTTTTGGAAAGGTGAATCAGGAAGTTGGCGAGACATATATTTGCGGGGCCCCTATGCAACAATAGGAAGACTTGCCTGTCCATTTACATTCCATGCCTATCCTTTCTAAGCTCCACTGGGATGCTCTGCTGCACGAGATTGAGTGGATGGCTCTGTTGAACTTTGCCAGTAGAGAGCCAAATGAATTGGCAAACTACATCTGCGTGGCTCCATGCTTCAGAGATTGGTGAGTGTATCACCAATCTCAGATTTCATTTGCGCTGAAGTTCCTCATGAAAAGGCTAGAGCCTATCCTTTATAAAGAGATTCATATCTTTTCAGAGATACAAGCTAGAAGACTTATCGCGTCGCTGGAATTTTGGCCCAAGAGGGTCCTCTATCTGTTCGTCGGCATGTCCATCTCTCCAAGCGTGTCCATCAGGCTTCTTGTCCTGAGTCATCAAGTAATCAGCCTCATCCTGCACACGGGAGGCAACACCCGTCTAAGTTTTCCCCTGCTCCTCCAGGCTATCGACAATCTTCCTCACTTGAAGTTCCTCTCTGTCGATTCTGCTGCCCTGTTTAGAATGCGTTATGTACACCTCCCTTACTGCGACATATTTAATCGTATCACCCACCTGGATGTCACGGTGCATTGGACCTATGAAGTAGTCATCAGAGGCTACAACTACTTGCGACAGTTGACCCATCTCTCAATGACCTGGCAGCAATCTCGCTATTCAACAGATGCATTGCGAGAATTGCTGGACCATCCTCGCTTCATAGTTATTGTGCTCTGGAGAGATGACCTCAAAACTCACCTGTTGGTTGTCAAAAATCTTGTAACACGCAAGCTCAATAATCCACGTGTAGTCCTACTGCATTGAGCTAGCTGATAGTCTTTACAGCTTGGTGAGGGATTCTGGGTACATGCGCAGCATGTAATCAGTTGGCGGAAAGATAAAAACAGTTAGTACCCCTGTGTTTGCATTCTGTATCTGACTCACCCCATTGTGCAGTTACCACCATAGAGAGGCCATCCTTCTTCAAGAATCTCACAGTCAAGTATCCGAAGATAAACAATGGCATCTATCCTTGGGATTCTCTCAATGGTTGAAGGGCCAGAGCGAGTAGCACTTTCTCCAGTGCATGAATGCGTTATCGGTATACCTGTAGGAGAAGTAGTCATGCAATGTGAGAGTGGTAACACATACCACATATATATTAGTAGCGGACAACAAGACTGAGAAGGTGAAAGACGAAAACTCTGTACTGTCAATAAATACGTGAATGAAAAGAAAATGTTATCCTGGACTTCAGAGAGACAAGATTGGCGAGTAGCCACTGGTTGACAAGCTGTTTCGGAAGTGAATCTGTGTTCCATCAGAATGATGGATGTGAAATAAAAGGATCCAACCTCTTTGATTTCCACTGCTGGAAACAGGAAATGAACAGGAGATGGCCTATGGGACTTGAAACAATGACTGAAGACTGGAAAGAGACCACACGCACTAGAAACATGAGTGGGAGATGGCGCTGCGAAGAGGGAGGTGGGGGAAGGACGCTTCAATGGGTCTTCAACCCCACTGTTACATGATATGTGGAGGTAATGGGGCGACCCAATGGACCCAAAGTCCAAAAGTGCTCTCGGTGTGACACAAAGTCTAGCCACAGAGATGAAATGGGAGGTACAAAGCCAACCCAGATGATTGGAAGAACCAGAGGGTAGAGGATGTGGTTGGAAAGCAATGGTGGGATGGTCGATGGGAAATTGGCAGTGTCGCTTGCAAATGAACGGTCAACTCAAATAATAGTTCAAGTCTGGGACATACCTTGCATCTTTGGCACTCCTCAGATGTGAGTCGATGGTTGTAGTTTGGGAGTGAAATTGTTAGGATGCTTACATAAGTTGTTTGTGGTAGTGTCATGGAATCCATGGCACACTGCTGCTACTGCCTTTACTACAATTGCTCGTCCTCACCCACAACTCCCCACCCTCACGTCAGGATCTGCCGCCTTCAGGAAGCCCCTAGGCTCACTCCCACCACCCCACTGGACCTGCAACTTCTCATATCAAGCTCCCGAGGACTTCCAGAGTTGGCTTTGTGCCACTCACTTCATCTCTGTGGCTAGACTTTGCGTCATGCTGAGAGCACTTTTGGACTTTGGGTCCATTGGGTTGCCATGTTACCTCCGCATATCATGCAACAGTGGGGTTAAAGACCTGTTGAAGTGTCCTTCCCCCACCTCCCTCTTCACAGTGCCATCTCCTGCTCGCATTCATTCATTGGACCCTCTCGCAAGGCCAACATGGAACAGTCGCTGGGGTCCAGATTTGTGGCCCAGACTCGGCCTAACGATAGTGAGTTGTTTCGAGTTTTTGACTGGGCTGTTGGTGACTCGTCAGACAAGCTACCTTTACCTGTTTGGACACAAAAGTGATCGCATCTGACTGTGTTGGATCAACCATCTACTCATCTCCCAACATGCTCTTTGTTCCTGAACCTCACAATGGCGTTGAAGAATTATGTGTCCGTGTTATGTGTAGTGTTGCGAACGCAGATCCGGAACGTCGGGTGCAACCAAAGTTCAATCCGAGGGTGCGGACGACAGGTCGGTTGTCGGGTCGAAGGTAAACAAGGGGAGTTTGCTAGGAATTGCCTAGGAACTTACAGAGCAATTCAAGAGCGTGCAGTGGCTCAAAGAGATCTGAGGGGTGGTTCAAGACACAATGCTAGATTGCGAAGATCAAGAATGAGGACTACTGTACATGCAGCGGCTGTATAAGTACTGGTTCATACGTAATCAACAGAAGTCCGTGGAAGCGGACAGAACTACTGCGGATGAGTAAGTACATATGAGTCAGAGGGAATGTATCGGGGAGACGGCGCCGTTATGAGAGAAACGACGAAGGAGAGAGGCTGTCCATAGAAATGTACGGAAGGATCAAGAAAGAAGTCCAGGGCCAGTTCTGGTAGGATCCGAAGGAACAGTGTCTGGCCAGAAGGTGGGATAGAGAAGCTGCCAGTTCAGCGATACAATAAAGAGGTAGTGCTCCCAGCAGGGGCCGGGGTCGGAATAGGCGAAGGAAAAGAGAAAAATAGACTGATGCAATAGTACGACCATAACATTACCCCTCTCTAACAATCGAGTCCCTGGCTCGATCCTCTTCGTAAACCCTCTAAAGGTTACCTCCAGGGCAGATAAGTGATTGGTTATCTCCATAAATATCCTCGGCCTGATCTGCCGATAAGTTCTCGAATGGACAGTCAATGAGTACGTGCCCAAACTGAGAGCAGCGTGAGCATGGGTGACTGGGACAAAACCTGGCGCTATGTCCCCAGCGACTGCAAATGTTGCATTGGTTGCAGAGACAATTAGATTGAGCGTGGCCTGGAGCGGATATGTGACAGTGAGGGCAGGAATAATGAACGCAGTTCTCGCGATAGTGACCCAGAGCGTGACACTGAAAGCACTCAGTGAGTGTGGAGGCAGGCGGACGGATAAGGGAAGAGGGGACTACACGCGTGGGGGAGGAGAACACATTTCCGGCTTCAGTGTGGGCCATCCAGGTACGAATTGTCTGAATGGTAGCATTGTCTTGACGGGTACCATCGAAGGGGTCGACAGCAGGTGGGTCAACAGCAGTAGTGGTTTCGGATGGAACGGGAGAGGATATGCGGTCAATGAGGGCCATGGCGGGGGGAGGCAAGGAGATAGAGGAGGGGTCCGAGAGTGGTGTGAAGACAGGGGCGGGGATTGGAAGAGGAGGTGGAGAAGGAGAAAGAGTGGAGTGTACGTAGCGGGTGTGTTTGTCGGGAGTCATACATAAGAAAATGTGGCGGAAGGTCACGTAAATGGCACGAGCCGGAATCCTTTCTACGAAATTAGCAAAGCCATGGAGGTGGAGTAGCATGAGGATCTGGGTGGGCATGTTGTTGATGAGAAGACGCATGGGAGCGCTGAAGGCCGCAGGGAGGTCGCTGGAAGCGGCTTGACCATGGTATATCTGTGTGGTGGAAACATCTAAGAAGAGATGGACAAGTTCTTGAGATACTTCGTCAAGTCAGAAGAGAGGCATCTGCTCAATGATGCCGAGGAGGTGGCTGTCAGTGAGTATCGCAGTGTAGAGCAGGTGTAAAAAGCGGACGGGCAAGTGGCATGGGAAGACCGGACGCAAACGGATGGGTGAGGCAAGGCGAGAGGAGTCGGAGGAGGCGGAGGATGATGAGGACATGGCGAAGGGGCATATACAAGTGGGGGGGGGAACAGAGGGACACGACATTAGGATAGGTTCCAAGACTGCTTATAAGCAGTCAGGATATCGGGGGCATGGCGGAGATTAGACTCGGGTTCCCAGGTATTCTCTGACGACGGATAGCCTTTCCATGCGGTCAGGTACTTGTGGTGTCCTGGTGTGCCCCAATGAGACACAATCCTGTCAACTTCGTACTCTTCTTCTGATCCTACAAGATCCGGTGGCGGTCGGGTGAAGTTCGGACCGAAAGTGGGGGTTTTGCGATAGGGCGACAGGAGGGAGGCATGGAAGACATCATGAATCTTCCAGGTGGGCGGTAACTGAAGGCGGTACACGAGCGGTGATAAGACCTGAGCAATTTCAAATGGGCCCAAGCGTTTGGGAGTGAGCTTCCGAGAGGGGTAGTTGATGCAGAGGTTAGAGGCCTCAAGCCAGACCTTATCTCCTACTTTCCAGGGGGAGAAGTTCTGGGTTGATCACGTTGTCATGATCCGATGGGCGGAGTCATGCACAGCCAGTGCTTCATCACGGGCTTTGTCAAGGAGTGTGAGATGTTTTTCTAAAGTGGGAAGGAACGTTTTCCCAAGCGGGGGATAGGAACGAGGTTCATAGCCAAGGAGGAGGGAGAACGGGGATACTTTAGTGGAGCTGTGGGGCATGGAGTTGTGGTGGAATTCGGTGGTGGTGAGGAGGTCGGGCCAGGATGAAGGGTTGTTGCCACAAAAGATACATAGATAGGTTTCTATCTCCTGATTGGTGTGTTCGGTTTGTCCGTCAGTCTGTGGGTGGTAGGCAGTGGAAAGGTGGACGTCGTATTTCAGGAGGCGGGCGAGCTCCTTGGCAAAGGCGGACACGAATTGTGGGCCACGATCAGAGATGATGGAGTCGTGAAGGCTGAATCGTTTGAATACGTGGTGGAAAAAGAGGGTTGCTACGCCGAGCAAGTCGATAGTTTTCGAACAAGGACACAAAATTACCCCCTTCGAAAGGCCTTGGTCGACCATGACCAACAAGGAATCATGTCCTTCGGCAGGAGGAAGGTCCGTAATGAGATCCATAGACAGCTGTTTAAAAGGAAGGGCGGTGGTGGAGGCGATAGGGGATAAAGGAGGTACTGTGGGGTGCGTGTTGATCTTGGAGGATTGGCAGATAGCACAGCTGGCGATGAAGGAGGAAATGAAGGTAGCGAGTCCGGGCCACCAGTAATCCCTTTCAACGAGGGATTTAGTGCGAAAGCGACTGGCATGACTGGTAGTGGGGGATCTGTGGAGGGCGTGAAGGAGAGCAGATCGGTTGGTGGGGGGAACATACATGCGGCCCTTGTAGTACAGGTAACCAGCATTGAACGTCCAATCCTCGAGGGCAGAGTGGGGGAACAGAGGAGAGCCGTCCTGGACATTCTGGATGGCTTTGAGGATGAGGGGGTCAGACTGGGAGGAGGATTGAATGTGACGGGCAAGGGTAAGGTCGAGCGCGTTAATGGCGACCGGTTCGGGAACAATGGAGGCGTCATTGTTGTCGGAGGAGGTATCTACAAGGTCCTTCCGGGAAAGTGCATCTGCTGGCCCCATCTTGGTGCCAGGCATAACATGCCAAACGATGTCGAAGTCCTGTAAAAAGAGTGACCAGCAGGCTTGCCGGCAGGAGAGTTTCCAAGGGTCCTTGATGTAGGACAGGTTCTTATGATCGGTGATGATGGTGACCGGGTGGTTGGTGCCTTGGAGGTATTGGTGCCATTCAACGAGTGTGAGGATGATGGCAAGGAGTTCTTGGTCGTAGATGTTGTAGTTCCATTCTGCGGAACCAAAGGTGCGGGAGAAGTATGCGCAGGGATGGGGGTCACCATTGGTGTCTTGTTGCATCAAGACCGCACCGGCTGCAATCAGAGAGGCGTCGGACATGATGGAGAATGGTTTGGTGATGTCGGGGATGAGGAGGACAGGGGTGGAGGAGAAGATCTTCTTCAGCCGGTCGAAAGCATGTTGTTGAAAGCCCGTCCAGGCCCAAGGTTCATTCTTCTGGGTGAGGAGGTTAAGGGGGGTGGCAATGTTAGAGAAGTCGGGTATGAACTTTCGGTAGAAGTTGGCAAACCCCATGAACGAGTGAACTGCTTTGATGGAGGAGGGTGGCTTCCAATCCTGGATAGCCCGGAGTTTGATGAGATCCATCTCAATCTTCCCTTGACCGATGATGAGTCCGAGGTATTCCATTCGGGGGGTGTTAAAGGAGCATTTGGATAGCTTTAACGAGAGCCCGTGTTTGCGGAGGCGTTGCAGGACCCGGCGGGTACATTCATGATGGAGGGCGACGTCGTCTTTGGTGTGGATGCCGAGGTCATTCATGTAGATTTTTAGCCATTTCTCTCCAATCATGTTGGCGAAAATGTCGTTCATGAAGGCTTGGAATGTGGAGGGCACGTTGTTAAAACCGAAGAACATGACCGTAGGTTCGAAGAGTCCGAGGGGAGTGATGAATGCTGCCTTCCATTGGTCCTCCTCGCGAATCCGGATATTGTTGTAACCCCAGTGGATGTTGAACTTGGTGAAGAGTGTGGACTCCTTCATGTTGTCAATGAGTTCAGGGATCAATGGAAGAGGATAGGCGTTGCGGATGGTATGAGAGTTTAGATATCTGTAATCCTGACAGGGACGAAGGGTTCCATTTTTCTTAGGGACGAAGAAGAATGGGGAAGCTTGAGGGGATTTCGACAGGACGATCCGCCCAGTCTTCAGATGTTCGTCTATGAAGGCCTTGCAGGCTTCGTGTTTGG
>JBBPTZ010000779.1:0-15159 GCA_038094315.1 Phylloporus cf. tubipes
AGTGTTGTATGTCATTTGCGAGGTAAACGATCTCAATCAAGTCATGAGCATGCTCATTCTGACCAAACTTTTCAGACTCCAATAATATTTATTTGCTCGTATCTTGCTCAACCGTACTGTGAGATCTTGCGGATGCTCGTGAGTAGGACCTCATACACCGGATTTTAATTAAAAGAGTGCTGAAAACTACGCGAATAGGCATCTTTTGTACTTCCCTGCCTGTGAACCAATGGTAGAATGATACACTTAGGCCCTCAGTCGGCATTTACATTCTGTTTCTGTTGTCATTCAGTGCAAACCGACGACGACCAGTGGTTCAGTTGCCACCTTTGTTCTTTGTCCTGGCATGTGACTTATGGCCGTCCGGAGTGACGGCTCTTGTACTCAAACGGGCTTGCTTGTGTTTTGTGAACACCTTTACTGATGTAGCGCGTGTTGGAATAAAAAGGATCAACGAGTATGGGTTGTAGTGCGTGCATTCCGCGGTCTTTTCATATGTTCAGTTGTACTCTGCCTATGATCCACTATTGTTCAGTGAAGAGCCATAATCCGATGTGCGCAAAGGTCGCAAAACTCGCGAGCAAACCAGTCTCGTTTGGCATCTTCGATATCCTTACCAAGCTCGTGGCAATCCAGATAACTGATATGCAGACAATGAACTCTGTTGACCTCGATCTCAGTGGGCACAACTGCCAGGGATATTATCTACTACTGCGGATGAATTTTCTGCGTAGGTAATCATGGATTGGGTGGCTCCTCCAATCACGAGTAGTACGCCTACACATGCACGGTCAAGTAAATTTCGATCTGGCTGCTTGCGTGTGAATGCGATATTGAACAGGGTCCCATCTAATACAGTGAATGCAATGACTGACTCCAGCTTCCTAGGTGAGCCTGATGTACTTGATGTCGTCGGTCGTTGGAGCTGTCTCGCGGCGAAAACGACCACTTGGAAGGTTACCACTTACTTTACCATTTGCTTATACCTCGTCCAGTTGTTGCAGGAAATGATAAGCAAACTACCAGCCGGATAGGCCACATTATGTCTTTCTCCCGGACATTCAGGTAGTTACGATCCCATGGCTCATTTGCTAACGACAGTCAGTTTCCATAGACAACTCACAGCATCCTCAGCCGCGATCCGCTCATGTCACGGATTAGCTTTGGCAGTAAGGATGTCCGCCCGCCTCATGATCCCAGGACCGTCGATTTTTAAGAGTTCAAGTTATCGCCCTAACTCTACCCGGATCTCCTCGACCATTTTCACGAACAGTTCGATCTGTAATGCTGTCATGTGCGAGTTTGTCTTTCTGAAAAGGCTACAGGGCTCACCTGCAAGCTGTAACTTATTATTGATCCTTCACACACCTGAACCTTGTCGAGATGATTTTTCCGAAATGTTCGAGCGTGAGGGAAAGTTCCGCGGATCGCAAAACCGTTCCCGCTGCCAAGACGTTATCTCAGGCAACGGAACCTGAATTCAGGTGGGACTCTTTCGATTTCTGAGTGCTTGTCAAACGATTGTATATCGACCTCGTCGAGTGTGAGGGTGGTTTTCTCTCTGTTGTCCTCGCCGGCCCGGGTGTTGGATAGGGATTAGCATAGAGAGTAAAAGGTGGGTTCACAAACTAAAGGAATGTCAAAAGGGGGAACAACCCAGATAATTCACATTCCTCAAAGCCACCCTTCGCTGGGCTGACTACCCGGTACGATATAATTGTTGAGCACACGCTCCTGTTTGAATCTACAATGGACTACCACACATGCCTCGGCGCAATGCGCAAATATGATATGTCACCCTCAATATGTTCGACATCGTTGTTCAGTTAGACAAGGTAACATCCGCTCGAACGCCCTTTCCGGTCTTGGAATCGCTTTTGACGTGCCATCTGCCATCGGTCCTTGAATTCCTCCTGCTCGGAGTCGAGCTGCGGATCTTGAGCTATCGTGCCCTTGTTACCATGAGACAGGCCCTTCGTAGCAGCTTCACCTGCATGGCCTGTCGTGCATAGCAGCATGTCAGACTTGCCTCTCTTGATGCGCCGAACAAACGCAGGAGGACCACGCGCGTCTTTCATCGTCAATTCGGCAGCCAGGGGGGCTTGAAGTCTAGACCCGTGTCCCACCCCGGGGTCCAATTGCGGGTCGGCCATCCAGACTCGGCACCACTCTATCAACGCTTTGCGCACACCATCGGATCGTACGACCAGTGCCCGCAGATGGAAAACTCTAGGGTCCACAATCCGCTCTTGCGAAATAGTTTCGGTCTTCCGTGCCAACAAAGCGGTTCCTGATGTCGAGCCCGATGATGGTGCGTGCTCCTCTAGCACCACGTCTTGTGGCTTTGGCGTCCGTGTGTTTGGGATGTTTAGATCGTGATACGAACTGGGCTTTGCTAGGGTGCGAGCGTTTGTCTTTGCCTGGGGGACGACGTTCGGTGTGTCACTTGTTTTCCCGGAACACGTCAGGTTACTGCCGCCACCTGCCTCTGACCTTGTCGTCACCTTGGACGTGCGCATCTTCTTGGAGTTCGTGTGCGATGGAGGGACCTGCGATTTACAAGCATCTTTCAGGGCAATGTTTGTCCTGTTAGCCTCACAAGGACAATCGCTCGACAAGCATCGCCTAAGAACGACAAACATGGAGGAATTCGACCTGGGTTCTGAGACCATGGAGGGAGGCACAGCAGTGAGCTTGGGATTGTACTCGAGGCCGACGATATTCGGGCCAGAGTATGTCGAAAGCGGTAGATCCCCGGACCTGTGCTTACCCAATTCACCGGGGCCTGTTTGAGAATGCCGAGACGTCGCAATCTCACTTTGAAGGCGTGCTTGCCACGTCGCGTGTTGCGATCGGAGGGCATCCCCCGCCGTGACGATGGAAAAAAAGATAACCTTTGCCAGTTCGTCCTTGAACAGAGTTTGTTGACCGGGTTCCCCTGTCCTCGAAGAAGCGACGTTAAACAGCAATGATCAAAGACGCCATGTGGCAGACGTACCACGCGTACGAGCGCTCTTTCCGAGCGACGCGCGCACGGTATTGAGGTATTCGTCGGCTACGTCAAAGGATGCGAGTGCGCTTTTCGCTGAGCCCATCAGCCCAATCGGGCTGCAGAGTTCGCAGAGGGTGCATCGGCCCTGCATTTCGGCACAGTTATCTGTACTATGCCATCGATAAATTTCCTCGAGGTCGGACAAGAGGTCGGTGGCGTATTCGCGGTGACTATCGAGAAAATCCTCGCAGGTGGCGAGTTCTCCAGGAGTCATGGAAGACTGTTCGAGTGACGGGGGCATGCCAGTAGCGGAATGTCGGTGGTAAGGAAAGCAAGTATGAGGTCATGTCGTTCTGATGTGGAGGCTGACCCGTTAATTGTAGCTGGAATGTCAGCCTTTGTTGTCACGGAAAAAGAGATTATGTACTCAATCCTGTATCATCATAAAAATATAGGTGTATGCAATGCATGGCGCCATTCAGGATCATGCACATGGATCGACCGGCGACTAGACTCGGCGAGCACACGTATGCCGGAACAAGGCTGCGTTGGCGGAAACTCGTCGGGTGTACTGTTGACTGGTTTCGGTTTCTAGATCGACGATTGACTATCAGTTAATCGAACTAGCTGCGCACCACAAAAGAGACGATAAACGCCCTAAACGCAGTACCGTGGCAGTGTTCGAATTCGCAGATATGCGGTCGTAAAGCTCGCAAATGGTTTGCCAGTCTTGTGCTGACCATGCGGGCTCCATCACGCTCCGATGGTCGGTTGTGTGTGTCATCCTAGGGCAGAGCTAATATAAAGTGGGCAACCTCGAAAGGCGATTTCCCATCACTCGCCATGCCAATCTCCTCTGCCCTGCCAGAAGTTACCCAACCCGCAGTCCCCTCCTCCAAAGACGTCCTCTCCCGCCTCTTCCCAGGTCTCAAGCCCCCGCCTTCCCTCCTCGCCCCCAGTCGTATCCCCAACTCTGGGCCAGAGGCCACCGTCGCACTCCTGAAAGCCCTCAGGGACAACCACGAACGAAGTCATATCTTTTTCAACGACTTTAGCTTTCACAAGTACGTCTCGTCGCTTGATGATAGCTCCTTACCGAGACCTTTGTAGCCACTCTGTCCATCACTTGCTTGCCATATATGCCCTCGGTGCTCCAGGTCCAGTGATCAGTGCCGCCTACGAAGATACCCACCTCGATCACCAGCGTGTCGCGTACGCCGCACCCGAGAAGATCAAGATCACAGACGAGAACTTTACCGATTACTTGGGGAAAGACCAGTACGTACTCGATGTCTCACTTCACTCTTTTTGTATTGATGCTCGTTTGATGTAGGTACTATAATGCCTATCTCGACTACTTCCACCGCGTCGTGCTAGAGCCCGGTGCTTCTATTTCCGCCATTCTCGAAAAGTACATCTTCTCTTCTCACTACAACGTCCGTGCGCCTCAGGATGGCGCGGAGCAACCACAGATGCTTAATCGGCTCTTCGAGATTCTCATCCACCCGATCATCCATGTTGGCTATGGTGCCGAGTTTGGTTTGTTGGGTCTCATCGCGGAAGGTACGTGGATCGCATCCAGCGCATGCCTTGTATTGATCGTTGGCCAGGCCTTGCATGGACGTCCGTTCACCCTGCTAGCGCAAGCACGTATATTACCCGTCTGCTCTTCACGCCCACGCGCACCACTCCCATCTCTGATCTGGAAAGACAAGAGCCCGAGTGGATGCCCAAACCAGGCTCGCGTCTGCGGGCATTGAATATTTTGACACTGTTACTTCGCGACCCTCGCTTCCCGTCCAGAGTACTTGAAAAGCATGAGACTCGCCCAATGCTTAAATCACACGGCGAAGTGATCAACAGATATGCAGAGATGTGGGATTGCCATATTGAGAATGACAAGGACCTGGAGGATCGTATCGAGGAGTTGGTTTGGGCTTGTGTTCTCATGTATGGCGTTGGAGGCTGGAAGGGCAGCGATGCCGAGTATCAGGCCGACTTCTTCACGTGAGTGCGGTCACGCATGCATGGCCCGCATCTGACGTTGTGCACAGCGTTCATGTGGTGACATCGGCCTTGTTCCTCCCATCGATCTGTGCATACGTGTCACGTCCATCACAAGCGAAGCTACTTCGTGCGTACTTTTTGACAAGCATCAGCTGGTGGCTTGTCCGTGGTCGTCCGGGTTTCGCTCTGAAAGCGTTCACGTCTCAACCGCTTGTGCCGCTCCCCGGTTCACCATCATCCAGGTACCCCAACGCCTTCCCAGGGCCTCGGCCGACCCCGGCTGCCTGCGCGCTCCCTTCTCCAACATCACCCTATGCCGTCAACCCGAACCCATGGTACCCTCTCCTCGCGGACGCACTCGTGCACCCCAACGAGCATATATGCAAAGTGCAACGAGCACTGGCGCACTTTGGCGTGTTGTATGGGCACCGGGAGGCTGGGTTCGCGCTCGAGTCGCTGTCCAAGGATGGATTAGAGGTGGATCCCGAGTATGCATACTTGGATGGGAGTGTGTTTTTGCGTGTGGCATGGCTTACTGGATCGGCGCTTGGGTGGGTCTCTCGGGGTGAGGGTAATTCGGGGGTGTGGAATTACCAAGAGTTTGAAAAGGACGATCTGTTGCACTTGAGTCAGGAGAAGGCGTAGTGTGTAATTAGTAATCACTACTTTCTTGGACAACGGGCGCTGATGCGCCACCGAATTGAGGACCCGCCCAGTAAACCCAAAAAAGGTGCATCGCGACGCGATCACGTGCCGGTGCAGCATTCTTACATAATCTGAACCGTCAAAATGTTCGTCGTCGCTCTTCTGCCACAAAAGTCTCGATGGACGTCACGTTTGGGGGTAAATACAGGCTCGAGGAAGAAATCGCCAACGGTGGCTGCGGTGCGTATATGGTCCGTGCACACTCGTCGACGCCGTTTCATTCGTTGTCCAGGATCCGTCTTTCTCGGTGTGCATACCATCGCCGGCAAGGAGGTCGCCATCAAGCTCGAGCCTGCCGTCCCCCGCTCGTTCACGTCGCCTCTCCGCCAGGAATCCAAGGTTTACAAGTCCCTCATGGGCGGTCCAGGCGTACCGTGGATCATGTATTCGGGCAAGCAGGGTGACTACAACGTCATGGTCATCGATCTCCTCGGTCCCTCTTTGGAAGACCTCTTCAAAGTCTGTAACAGACATTTCTCTCTCAAGACCGTTCTTCTTCTCACAGATCAACTCGTGTGTCCATTTTATTTCTTCCTGGCCCTTATATTAATGTCACCCCTCTACCCGCGTTCATTTCTTGGCGCCAGATCTCTCGATTAGAATTCATTCATTCTCGGTCATTTGTGCACCGTGATGTCAAACCTGCTAATTTCGTCATGGGTCAACCATCGTCAACTACCTCGTCCATCGTCAATGTCATCGACTTTGGTCTCGCACGTCGTTTCAGGGATCCTAGAACAGGTGATCACGTCGCTTACAAACAAGAGGGGAGACATGGTGTAGGAACGAGCCTTTTTGCTAGCTTGAACGCACACCGTGGCGTTGGTTCGTTCATCCTCATTTGTAACCGGGGTGACGCTAACACGCGCACAGAGTGCGCTCGTCGCGATGACCTCGAGTCCCTCGCTTATATGCTTATCTATTTTCTCCGTGGAACTTTGCCTTGGCGAAAACTGCGTGCTCCAACCGTCGCACAAACTTGGGACCTCATTTTACAGGCCAAATTAGATGCACTCGGCCCACTACTACCAGAATCTCCTCCAGATCACATTTATCAAGGCCATTTGGAAAAGGCAGAACCACTAAATCCCAATGATACAATACAACTAGAACTAGAAGAGAACTTGGAGCATGACGAAATACTTTCTATCGTGGAAAAGTCGCGGCCTCTCCCCTCGGTCGCCGTCCGTGCGACCCCGCGTCGTCCTCGTGCCCATTCGCAGCCCCGTACGCCTCTACGCTCTTGTTCGCGCCCCCGTCCTCCGGAACCCCTTACACCTTCTCCGATACGCCATCGTCATCACCGCAAACAGTCGTCCGCTTCGTACAATCCCGATGTCATCGAGGACCCGTATCCCTGCTTCCCACCACCCACAATCCCAATGACAGCTACTCTCCCTGTCGAGTTTACCATCTTGCTTGCCTACGCGCTGTCCCTGTCCTTTACCGATCTTCCTGACTATGATGGTCTGCGTGAGATGTTCCGCGATTTAGGCCGTCGTTCAGGCGTCCGCTACCCGGATGAATGCGTACAGGATGATTGGACTGCCACCGAATTTGATTGGGTTCGCAAGTCGCGAAAGGGCGCTGAGCACTTTGGCAATCACCGAGTACGCGTCTGTGAGGCATGCAACGCCGCTGCTCACGGCCTCACCGAGAGGCGGTGGCTCTAGGTGGCAAAGGGGCGGTAACGGGGAACTGCGTTTAGGCTGTCGCTTGTCCCATCACCACCGGGGTCCAGTCGATGCCTTTTCTTTTTTTGCCGAGCGGACCCGGCCGGTTTTCGCTTGATGTCAATTGTGGTTTTTTTCCCCTGGCGGACGGTCAACAGGGTGAGTTGCTATGTTACTTGTCGGTCGCTTGTGCATTTGATGAGTGTAGTTGTAGCAAAGTTTACTTTGGCAACCCGTCTTTCTGGCTGTTTTGATACCCTAGATTGTCTCTACCACCCCGAAACCACACCTTTCCGATCCATCTCCTGCGGTTCCTCTCGACCTTTTATCATCCCTCTCGCGGTCCCCGCCTTTCCCCCGTTTCATTTATCCTCTATATGAACAAGATATATCCAGAGAACTTGAATGTAGGCTTGTCCTTGGGTTGTTTGTACGCTTTCCGTGCTTTCTTATTCTTTGCTGTTGAACGTAGTAAGGTAATATGTATTGCGTTGTAATCCCTTTCCTCGCGGTCTGTCCTGTTGTGCTGTTGAGTTTTGGTTATTACTTTTTTCTGATTTGACGGCCGTTGTTTCCTGTTCTAGCGTACTTGTTGTACTTGGAACAAGACAGATATGTCGACTTGCCAACGTGGAATGCCAACTAGATTGACAACATGGCGAGCCGCAAACAAATTCATATGTTTAAACTTGGTGCGTATCATCGACACAGCACGAGGCATTGCTACCTACTCGCCGAACATGATAGCGTCAACCCCAAACTGCTACTAAACAAATGGTAAGCGTCACTGTCTGAGAACAGAGCTACGCCCATTTTGATTCCTTAGTCTGTTACTCAGGCTAAGTACGTCATCAACAGAAATTTCCTGAGTTGATTCAGTTCGCCACTTCCTGATAACACACGGCATTTATACACACAAGGTTAGTAACTTTGTGCCAGTACCTCAAGCTGACCTCACGCCGACAGCCTCTTCTTGATCATCAAGGGCTTGATACGAAGCGGAACAATTGCGTGTGTAAAAAACACGGGGCGTGGGACGATCCTTGCGGTAAGTGGCGAGCCGGTCCTTGTTAGATAGAGCTATTGACTTTGTCGTCGATTATAGTGCTGAAGCCATAATTGCCGATGCTGAGTTGAAAGGAATCAGACTCGTCCTTCTTGATACTCCTCCAAAGCAAACGCTGAGCCTTCCATTCTGGCCAGACAGAGAACTGCTATACGAGCGTGATGGACCTGTCGAGGGATACCGACGGGAGGGTGGTCTGAGACGAGAGAAACGATTTCAACGCGATCAGAAGGGAGGTTGTAAGTCATTGGAATGCCGACTGATAAGAAACTTGGGAACTTGCGCTAATCGTTCATTTGATGGCTATCAAACCCTGACCCCAGTCTCAGAAACGAAGGTGCGCGCGGAGACGATGACGGGGATAACGCGGCATGCATGAACCAAGCATGCGCGCAAGGAGAGAGGAGAGGGGGTACGCATTGACTGTGCTGGAGAACAGAGACAGCCTGAACGCCGGCTGCGTCACAGTCCGACAGACAGGATGCATTAACATCACTTCGATGGTAATTCCTATCGTTTGCCAGCCGATCTTTCACAAGGAAAAGTCTTGATTGTCGTTATATATGTGACGCCATCTCAGACCCCAGGCCCCACTCGCGCTGTTCAAGAGTGCTATATGCTGCCGTATCTTGTTTGTAATAGCAACTAGGCACAACGCTCGCGCCCGCGTCGCCCATCTCCATCGTTGCCATCAATTCGTCCTTTTGTCCCAACAACACAAGATGACTTCCCATTTCCAGTACAATCGATGCGCCGCCCCTCTCCTCTCTGCGCCATTGGCCAACACATACAGTGTGATGCACGTCATTGCCTTCGCACGCACTGTCTTACTTTCATTCCTGTTGAGACCGTGGAGCTGTTACGGCTGGTGATCAACCATCTGGGTGCCTTCTCGTCCCTGGCACGCTCTACGCGTTGCACGCGTCTGTAAGTACCGCGTCAAAAGCACTTGATTCGATTTCTGATTCCCTGACAATAGCGGTATTTATACACACAAGGTTGGTTACTTTGTACTACACTTAGGCCGATCCCACGTCAGCCTCTGCTTCATCTTCACGGACTCGTACAAAGCGGAACAGTTGGGAGGGTAAGTAATACGGGGGACGAGAATGGCCAATTATGATTGGTTTGATCTCGATCTACGGCACTGATCAGGCAATCACGAGATGCAGAGGAAAGAAAACAGTTACCACGGCACGGCGAGACTCGTCATCATCGTCACCATGACGGGGGACTGTCCATCCATGGCTGATATGGTGATGGTTGGCTGGTTCAATGCTTAACACGGAACAATATTTAGTGGAACATGGGAAATCTTTGAAAAGCGGGTGCCACTCACGTGTAGGCATCCTGATGTCTGTGGTAGGTGGCACGCCATTCGACGTTCTGCTCACCGTAGACGGTGGCATTGACCTTGCCATCGATTATGGTGGTGGAGCCATACCCGCCGATACTGAGCCGGTAAGAGTCATGGCCTTCCTTCCTGATATTCCACTATACCAGATGAGCCTCGCATTCCTCGTAGACACAAAACTGACATACGACCGTGATAGGCCCGTTAAGGTAAACCTGCTGCCATGCTGGATGTGTGAGGTTGACACTGGTAGGAGGCTGGTGGTCTGAGATGAGAGAAACGATCTTAAAGTGACCAGGAGTGAGGTTAGGAGCCATCGAGATGTCGTCTGTGGTAGAGAACTTAAGGATCAAGTCCAATACTGATTGTTCGCTTTATAGCTATCGAAACTCTGACCCCGGACGTTATCTCAAACCCCCGGCCACACTGAGTCGAGCTGATCAAGGGTGCTAGTGCCGTATCGCGTTCGTAATAGAAATGGTAAGAACGCGCACCGAACTTATCCATCATCACCCTTCTTTCTGTCAATTGTATTCGGTTCAGTCTCGGTCCCAACGCTCCGGACCCGACTTCCGTTTTCAGCACAGTCAGTGCGCATGCCGTGTTATATTCATCATTGTCTCCGCGCACGTTGCCTCACTTTTACGTGGACTCTTCCAATCTGAGACTTGGAACCGGGCTAGTTGGCGAGCCCCAGGCTCGTCGTTCTTATTTTGTGGGGGAACAACGCTTGTTTTGAGCTAGCCGCATCGTCAAATAAGAACCCCACAAAATGGCAATGGACGAGCCGTTCAACTGTAATGTAATATTGCTTCTCAGATACAAGGGGTTTGAAGGCGCCACTGCGAATGATCGTCCGCATGCGGGCGGCGTTCGCGCCCCTGATGCAATCTTGCGCTCGCAAGCGCTTCCCGCGCGAATTCGACCCCTTTCGTTCGTCCACGTTCTTCTTCTTCTCTCACGCGCGTGGTAGTGTTACAGTCGAGGCGAATTCACTTCACTTCGGAAAAGTATCTTTAACCAGGGACTTTTACATTGTAAATGTAAAAGAATCGACACGCTCACGGAGAACCCCGGGTCGCGTCGCTTGACCTTGAACGCGAGCGGGCGCACGCTCGAAGGCGATGGATGACGGGCAACGACGACCAGGGAGAAACGCGCAGTGCGTCAGACATGAGGAGTGGGTTCAAAAAGGTTGGAGGGTCTTCGATTGTGTCGGAAATACTGATGAACCAATGTCAAGTTACACCTATACCCGGTACGTTAAGGTCTGCACTGATTTTAGAGTGACCAATGTGAGGTCGGGATTCGGGAGCCATCGATATACCAGCTGCATCACACTGATTGTCGTTCTCGAAAACTGACTTTGGGATAGATATATGGACCGTATCATCCCAGACACTATCTCGGACCCCGGGCCCCACTCGAACTTTAAGAGTGCTACATATTGCCGTATCTTGTTTGTACTCATAGCAACTGGGCAGAATCACACCCATCGCCATTGTTGCCATCGATCCATCTTTCTTCCTACTACATACAGTAGTAATCCTCGCTTCGGTCTCAGCTGAGTCCCAACACACTGGATACGACTTCCCATTTCCAGTACAGTCCTCTTCTCTCTACACCCGCTTGGCATTCAATACAGTGACGTTACACCCATCGTTGTCTTCGCTCAATTTCAGTCATGTTCAGACTGCGGAGCTGCCGTGGGTGCTGGCGATTAACAATCCAGGTGCCTTCTCGTACCTGGCACACTGTGTACGTTGGACTTTGTGGGTACTGGATGTTAAAGCACTTTACTCGATTTCTGTTTCTGTGACAACAACGATGTTCATACACACAAGGTTAGTTACTTTGTACTACACCCAGACTAATCTTGGCACCTCAGCCTACGCTTCATCTTCACGGACTCGTACAAAGCGGAACAGTTGAGCAGGTGAGAAACTCGGGGGCATAGAAGTCTTCATTATGATTGGTTTGATCTCGATCTATGGCACACTGATCAGAAAATTGCGATGTCCAGAGGAAAGAAAATAATTACCACAGCGTGGTGAGACTCTTCATAATGCGGGACTGTCCATCCATGGTGGTAATTGTCAACTGGTTCAATGCTTAACATGAAACAATATTTAGTGGAACATAGCCAATCTTTGAAAAGCAGGTACAACTCACGTATAGGCATCTTGATGTTTGCGGTAAGTGGCACGCCATTCCACATTATCCTCACCGTAGATGGTGGCATTGACCTTGTTATCGATTACAGTGGTGGAGCCATACCCGCCGATACTGAGCCGGTAAGAGTTAAGGCCTTCCTTCCTGATATTCCACTATACCAGATGAGCCTTGCATTCCGGGTAGACGTAAAACTGACATACGACCGTGATAGGCCCATTGAGGTAAACCTGCTGCCATGCTGGTAACGTGAGGTTGATACTAGTAGGAGGGTGGCGGTCTGAGATGAGAGAAACGATTTTAAAGTGACCAGGTGTGAGGTTGGGAGCCATCGAGATATTGTCTGTGATAAAGAACTTGAGAATCAAGTTCTTTGCTGATTGTTCTTTATAGCTATTGAAGCCCTGACCCCGGACGTTATCTCAAACCCCCGGCCAGTGCTGTATCGTGTTCGTAATAGGACTAGTAAGAATGCGCGCTGAGCATCATCCTTCTTCCTGTCAGTTGACACTACTCGGTTCAGTCTCGGTCCTGACGCCCTGGATGTTACTTCCGTTTTCAGCATAGTCAGTGCGCAGCCTCTTTCCTCCCCTGGCTTGGCTCAAGCACATGCCGTGTTATACCCATTGTCTCCGCGCGCGCTGCCTTGGAATCAATCTGAGAGTTGGAACTGGGTTAGCCGGCGAGGCCCAGGCTAGAACACTCGTTCGTTTTTTTGTAAGTAACTTGAACGACACTTATTCTCTCTACTAGTCGCATCGTCAAATAAGATCCCCGTGAAATGACAACGGAGAGCCGTCAAACTGTAACGTTGTATTACTTCTCGGATGCAGGGGGTTTGAAGTCGCCACTGCGAATGATCGTCCGCATGCGGGCATTCGCGTCCCTGGTGCAATCTTGCGTTAGTCTATCATAAGCATAAGCATTTCCCGCACGAGTTCCCCTTTCGTTCGTCCACCTTATTGCCCTTCTCTCACGCGCGTGAGCGGGACAGCAATTTGCACTTCCATTGCACTTCATCACTTTGCCAACGGGGATAGGTTACATGTACGTATCTACTACGTATGAACGCTCTGATGAGCCAGCAAGTCCCTTTCTGATCAGAAATACGTATACTGTAGCTCATTTTCTAATAACTCCAAAGAGAATGGTCGATAAACGTAAGGGCCAGAGAACATAAATTGTAATACGTGGCGCTTATGCCTATCAAGGTATAGAATTCAGGTGTGGCGCCCTCCACGATTCGGGATAACTTTACCTTATCTGGTTTGTCGATTTTCACAAACCATCTGACAAAAAGACAATACTGTGTGTTTCGCAGGTCCGGCCAGTAGTGCACACCGACTTGCCGGAGTCTTCTTAGCCAGGTCTCCAGTACGGTGGTGCCGGTGAGTTGCCATGATAACGCATGTTGTTGCAGCCACACTATCCCGCGTTTAAGTAATCTCCCCACAGGTGGAGACTTTGATCCCTGGGTTTCGATTCGTGCGACTTCGAGACAATTAAATCATTCGTTTGTTACCGTACACCTAGGTACTTTGATTCGATTCCCCTTTCTTGTGCAGCATCGAACACAGGTATTCATACAAAATAGTGACTTCACTACCACTACGCTGGTGTTGCTTCATCCCCCGCCTCATCTTCATGAACCGGTTCAAAGCGGAACAATTGAGAAGGTGGAAAATACGGGGGGAGAGATTTGGTGGATTTGATGAGTTCGACTTTGACCTTGACGGTGATCAGCCGATTGGAATGTCGTAATGAACAAGACAGAAAGTACCACATCACGGTCCGGAGACTCCTGTTTCTCGACTGTCCATCCCTTCTCGCGTTCGTCGACCGGTTCGATGCTGAACATGGAGGGTTCTAGCGGAATACAGCAAACCTGCGAAAAACGACTCACGTATAGGCATCCTGATGTTTGCGGTAGGTGGCGTGCCATACTACGCTCTGGTTTTCGTAGACGGTGGCATTGACATTATCCGCAATTATCGTGGTGAAGGGGTAGCCGCCTATGCTGAGCAGGTAACAGTCGGGGCCATCCTTTTTGATTTTCCACTACAACAGATGAGCCCTGCATTCGGAGTAGACAAAAAGCTGTCATACAGCTGTGATTGGCCCGTTGAGGACAACCTGTTGCCAAGCTGGTATTATGAAATTGATGCCAGTGGGCGGGTGGTCGTCAGAGACGAGAGAAACGACTTTGAAGGTACCGGAAGTGAGGTTAGGAGCCATCGAGATGTTGGTTGTGATAAGCAACTATGGGATCAAGCCAACTTACTGATTGTTCGTTTTATAGGTCGAATCGCCGAGACCCCGTTTCGATGGTCGTTTACGCAGTTTCCTCCTTGGTGTTATCTTAGCGTTCATCGGAATTTGACCGATGTCCTTACGCCGCGATAAGTTGTTTCAGGATGGCACTCCCGTGCCTCGTTCATAATGCGACTGGGAAAATTGCGCGCCCAACGCCGCCCAAGCCATCATCCTTCTTCCTGTCAGCGGTACCCGAACTGATGTTCGGTACCAACAGTCCGGATAAGATTTTGCCAAGACGAACTAATAGTGGAGCCATCACTTGCAAATAGATCGGAAGAAAGCAATCCAGTCATGACTCACTGGCTCCATTTAATGATGCTTTACTACCGAATATTTCCGTGCCATCCGATCAATCTTAATGGGGTTTACATGTTGCTTGACCTCCAGGCTCATTTACCTAACGCAATGCTCAATTGTTATCCACATGATCAGGGGTCAACGCATGTCAATCATATCGCTGGATTCTTGCGATAATGCGCGCTGGAGCGATGGTACGCCTTACAAAGTATGTGGCTTCTGAATCGCCTCACTATTCCATGCCCGTGTGTTCCTTCGCCTCTGTGAATCAGTACACCCTCGAACGTGCGGACCTAAAAGGATAGCAACCCACAAACGTTTGAATACCAGAACGCTTGGAAGAGTTCAGGTGTGCCAAAATCCTCATGCTGACTGCCCTAGTGGGACTCACGTCCCTGAATGTCGACATTTTTGTGCTGGGATGAGACCCCCGAGGAGCAAGAAATCAAGAACTTGATGCTTCGCAAACGCGTGGTCAATAGCGACAATGTCGGAATGCGGCCTTGCGGCCTCGGCGATAACAACCTTTGGTGCACTGCTGGGATGAACGAAGGGCATGATGGAATGCTAATCACCC
>JBBPTZ010000780.1:0-15149 GCA_038094315.1 Phylloporus cf. tubipes
TCTTATTTAGTATAGTTATAACTTTGGCCTTGTCTAAGGCATACAAGGTGAAGTTGATAGCAAAGTATATATGCATGGCCTTCATCCAATACATAGCATTGGCAGGTTTTTCAAAGAAGTTAATGGGCAGGACCACTTTAAGTTCTGTGATAAACATAGTGGACAACTAGAGCATGGTAATCTGAATAGGACTAGGGAAATAAGGTGATAAAGATGCAGGAGTGGACAATGTGCTGGGTTGGGCAAACAAAGGAAGGCTTGTGAGCTAGGATTTCTGAGAATGAGAGATATACTAAGGATAAGAATGTAGATCATCATCTGACTCTTCAGGCAGATGAAAACAATAAGTCTTTCAAGGGTTGGCTGTGATGATGAAGGTAAATTGGTTCTGCTCCTAAATAGGAGAGATAAAGGAAGATTCTTAATCTTTTATTATGTGATATGTACTTAAAGGTTGAAGGTATGGAGTATTAAGAGTAAGGTTGATATTCAATCTGGTGTGGTCCTAAGGAGTGACTCAAGAGTGCACCAGTACTCACAAAGGTTCAAAGATATGATTCAAAATAGTACATTTAGATTATGTAAATCAAGAATGAGGAGTAGTGTATATACTGTATACCTAATCATATGAAGAGGATATCCATTATTGGAAAACACTTGGAAACCCATGTCCAATCTTGTTACATGAAGTGTTCCAAAAAGGCACAAAATATTGAGAGTTGGGTTAATATTCAATCTGGTGTTGGCCAAAGGTGAAGAGTGTTATATGCAAGGGGAAGATCTTGGCACTAGCAGCTATTGCTCAAGAGTACAAAGATATTCACAGAGATCTAAAGAAAATGATTCAAAATACAATGCTTGTATTGTGTAAATCAAGAATGAGCAGTAGTATACATATAGCAAGAATATATATATCAAGTAGTATGTAATCAAAGAAATGCAATGAAATCACATAGAATAACTGTGAAATGAGTAATACTACTGTGGAACATATGAGCAGACAGGAAAATAAAGTGGTCATAGGAGAGACAATCAAAAAGATAGGCTGTTCATGGAAACAAAAGGAATGGAATGGAACAAGAGTGGAATCTTTACTGATAGGATTGAAAGAATAGTGTAAGATCAAGAAACTAGATAGAGATACTGCTGCTTTAGTAATACAATAAAAATATAATGTTTCCAACCAGAACATATATAAGAATAGGAAAAATAAAATAAAAAGACACATCAAAACATCAATATAACTGTAATAAATCTCTGTCATACTTCCAACATCCTATTTGCTTATAAACAATTCCATCATTTTCATTAAGCTTGATCTTCTCTAAATATTCCACCAATTATCATGTCTGTTTTATTCTCATCTACTAACTTTTCCTCATTCCACCTTCTACCTGTTATGTGAAGCATAAACAAAGGGGATCCAGGACAATGGGAGTGGCTGATGTCCAAACTGAAGATATGCTCAAAGGTAGTGAAGGAGGTTCTCAAGGGGGAAGCCTTGGAACACATAAAGTGACTCAAGAGTGCACAGAGACTCAGAGAGATCTGGGGTGGTTCAAGATGTTATGCTTGTATTGTGTAGATCAAGAATGGATTCTAATGTATAGGCAGTGGTGGTATATATAGATAGGAGTATGTAAGCCACAGAATGTGAAGGAATTGCATGGAACATGCTATGGAATGAGTCATACTACTATGGAATAAGTAAGAGCAGGAATACAATGCCGATGTGAGAGAACTGGCAAAAGAGGAAGCTGTCCATGAAAAGCATACAGACAAGAAAGGAAAAATTACTCAGAGCCCCATTTGGTAGGATCAAAAGGAACAGTTTGGAGCCAGAAGGCGGGATAAAGACACTGCTGAGTCAGTGATACAACAAAGATGTAATGTTTCCAGCAGGGGCTAGGATTAGAGTAAGAGAAGGAAAAAAGGAATACCAACACACACAACAATGCAACCATAGCACTACCAGATCTTCCTCTCAATACTTAGAGCCAATTAGGACCACTATGTTGAGACTACTCTCACTTTCTCTTCCACACCTCTTCCCATCCCAATTCCCTCTATATCTACCACATCCTCACCTATCTCCTTACCTATCTCTCCTCCTATCTTACTCCTTACCTGTATGTTCTCTTTCATTCCCTCCAAAACCCCTATTGCTTTAAAACCTGATATCAAATTCTTTTGTAATAAAGAAAATATTGGACTCATTTATACTTGGATAGTTAACACACCCAATAGCAAAGTTGTTTCCATCTCCACTTGGATCATGCCCCCAATGGTCACTCATCATCCTGCCACTGCACTTACCAAGTGCTTTCAGTGTCACTCTCTCAATCACTATCACAAGAACTGCATTTGTTATACTTGCCCTCACTATCACATATCCACCTTTGGCTGTGCTCAGTCTTCTCATCTTCATACACAATGTGACTTTTGCAGTCACTGGGAATATAGGGCCAGGTTTTGCCCCAGTAGCCCATGTGCACATTGCTTTTAGTTTTGGCATATACTTAGTGATTGTCTACTTGAATACTTATCCACAAATCAGGCTGAGGTCATTTATGGAGATAACTGATCATTTGACTGCCCCTGAGGTGTGTTTTTGAGGATTTGCCAAGAGAATTGAGCCTAAAACTCAATTGTATGAAGTGTTACACAAAGCATATACAAAAGGATCCAAAATATCAAGGGGTGTTAATTTTCAAACTGAAGGGGACTTGAATGTGAAACAAAGGGGTGTGCACAAAGGGGAAGGCCTTTGGCACTGACAAAGCAACTCAGAAGTGCACAGAGACTTAAAAAGATCTGGAAGTGAAACTAGATATACACTTAAATTGTGCAAATCAAGGATAAAGACTAGTATATTGTATAGGCAGCACAGATATATATACATAGTGAGTAGGTAAGCATTGAAATGTAATGGAATTGCATGAAACCTGTTGCAGAGTGACTCATACTACTGTGGATTATGAAATATCAGAGAGACAATGCCATTGTGAGAGAAGCAGCAGAGGAGAAGGCTGTCCAATAGAAATATATGTGATAATCAAGAATAATGTCTGGAACCCCTTCCAGTAGAAATCAAAGGAATGGTGAGGGGTCAGAAAGCTAGGCAAAGATGCTGTTGGTTTAGTGAGATGAGAAATAGATAGTGTTTCCAACAGGATTCAAAGTTAAAGTAAAAGAGAGAAAAAGAGAAAAAGAGACACATACAACAATATGACCATAATAGTACACTAGTATTGCACAAATCAAAAATAGAGACTATTGTACATGCAATGATGGTATAAATATGCTAGAAGTATGTAAGCATTGGAATGTGATGGAATCGCATGGAACATGCTGTGGAATGACTCATACAGCTGTGGATTGTGAAATAGTGGGGAAATGATGCCATTGTAAAAGAAGTGGTGGAGAAATGAGCTGTTCAAAGAAGTCATGCAGAGAGATCAAGAATAATGCTGAAGCCTCTACCAGTAGGAACCAAAGAAACAATATAAGGCTAGAAAAAAGCATAGAAGTGCTATCAATTCAGTGTAACAATAAATAAGTGGTGTTGCCAGCAAGGATTTAGGTTGAGGTAAGAGAAAGAGAAAAGAAAGATAGACACATGCAACAACACAACCATAACAAACTCCAAACTTTTGCTTATCAACTCCACACCTACTTTAGGCATATTCTCCTATTCTTGGGTCACCTAACCCTTAGACCATTTCCATTACTCTTTTGTACATCCTTGTTCTTTCTTACCCCTATTTGTATTAGCTCCATTTCTTGTTCTCCTCCAAGAACTGTGCTTCACACAACTCCAATATTCTGGTATATCATTATTTCATCTTACTCAGTACCTTGTTCTGTCTTACTAAAATTTGTAATACTCTAGTAACATTCTGTTCCAGCTTATGAATTTGGTGCAACTCTGGAAGTATATAAACTTTGTAATATTTGCTATAGATACTTTAGTTTGAATATCAATAAAATCTTCTCCTTTCTATTCCACACTTGAATCTTTGACTCTCCTCTGAATCTCCAACCTCTAAGAACTGCAAGTACAAGGGTGCAACTCATATATTCTGTGCTAAGAGTTCTTGCCCCTTTCTAACCCACTCCATGCCCACTTGGCACCTACTACTCTGAAACTCTGGATCCTCTGCCTAGGAGGAACTGGGTTTAACACAAGCATAATACTTTGATTGTTCCAAAACACAAATTGATGAGATCTGTTAAATATTATTCATCTATGAATTATTTTTAGTATTTTCATTTCTTTATTTTATTTGCTCTTTTAGTCCAAACAATCAGCTGATAGCTTGAATTAGACAATCAACAGATAATGTTTTTATTTGAGAAGTGGAAACTCCCAGTCAAAAATGGAAATATACAAAGAAAAAAGAAAAAAGAAAGACTATAATAACCAGACCATAACAGAGTTCTATTTGAAAGTATGATCAAGTACATGTTAAATCCAGGTCCTTCTAGACAGAGGGCCAGAGTTGCATTAGGATAAAGGTGCTGGGTGTTACATGAAGTATACACAAAGAATCTGAAATGTCGAGAGTCATTAACATTCAAACTAAGGGACACAAAGGGGAGCAAAGGGTGTGCACTAGGGGAAGGCCTAGGCACTAACAGAGCAACTCAGAAGCACATAGTAGCTTAGAGAGATCCAAAGATGAGACTAGATGTATGCTTGTATTGCACAGATCAAGAATAGAGAACTATGATACAAGCAGTGTAGATATTTATATGTGGCATGTAGGTAAGCAGTGGAATATGATAGAATTGCATGGAACCTGCTGTGGAATGACTCATGCTACTATGGATTATGAAATATTGGGGAGACAACACCATTGTGAGAGAAGCAGTAGTGGAGAAGGCTGTCCAATGGAAACATACATGATGATCAAGAATAATATTCAAAACCTGTTACAGATACAATCTAATGGACTTAGCCATATTTTTTCTTTTTCTTTTCTTTTATCTTATCTTGATCAGATCAGACACATGACACTTCACCTTCTACCTTGTCACAGTCACACAGAACTCACACCCTTATCTTCTAATCCTATACCCAGACACAGCCCTTATCTTTTATTCATGACATGAGGCAATGCCTTATCTTTTCTATGCTTCTGACCTTCTTTGCCTCATGTTTTTTTTATCCATGCCACATTCTCATGGTATGCTTCTATGCTTCTATGCTTCTTATGTTTCAGATCCATGCAAACACTGCATATTATGCTTCTCTTCTAATGCACATGAAATGCCTCATGTTTATGCTTCCATTCCACACAACCCTAAGGCTGTTCTCCTTATGGTGATATATGATAATACCTCATGTTATGTTCACATATGGTCATGTATCAATAGATCCAATACAAACATATACATATAGTAGAGTAGTATATAAAGACCCAGAGCCAGCCCAGAGTGTTGGAAATCTAACATTTTATAGTTAGCATTTCCTAATTTCACTTTACATGATTCATTTTGTTACACTACAATAACCCTTTTCAGATGTCAGCTATCTCTAACGTTCTAGACTCTTTCTATCTTTATTCATGTGTCATTATGCTGATGTCACATCCTTCTAGAACATTCTATATGAGTCCATATGACTTATACTGTGAAGCAGTGGAGCTAGAGCTCCACTTATTTCAAATACAAAGCTATGCCTGGATATTGGTGATGCGATAAGGCATCAATGGCATTTAGCTCTCATTTTATTTAAACTCAGATGATATACAGATACAAACAGTATTCCCTTAGTATATAAGGAGTCCATGTATTGTCTTCCTTTCCTAGAACTGAGCTTACATCTCTTCCACTCTCATATCTTGAGAAGACCACTAAGTTTTTTGAACACATTTCAGCACCATCAGTGAGTATCTCTTCCTCACTGCTCCCTTGGCTGTTGTCTCTACACCCTTTGGAAAGTAGTGCTTCTGAAACAGAGGACCTTAGTTTGTCCTCTTGGTTTTCCCCCTTCAATAAAGAGCCATTTGCCTTACTCCTTTTTTGTCTTGTTTGAGCAGCCTATAGCAATACTTGTTGTTGTTGGGTTGTTTCAAAACCCCTTTCAGTAGGAACTAAAGGAACAGCAAGGGGTTAGAAAGAAGCATAGAGGTGCTGCTTGTTACGCTTGACCTGGTTAAGGATGAGCATAGACCTGGAGGCAAGGGACAATACTCCAGAGATGTAGGCCTGATTGAATATGAGGTATTCAAGAAGTGTGGACTTGACTCGAGAAATGGGTGAGGACTAGAGAGTAGAGGCAAGTGGGTGAGAGTGAGGCTAGCCTGAATGATCAAATGGGTTGAATATTGAGAGACTAAATGGATTACTAGGTAAATCCAGGTAGAACTAGCTTAGAGTATACATATCCGTGCAACTGGTATTTAAGTGGAAGAAAACACACACAGACCAAGGATGCAAAAAGTAAACTATTGTCGAGATAGGGAAAGAACAACACAGAATGTTGTTGAAGAAACATGACTAAGCAGGAGGAAGAAATGCTATTGGATGGGAAGGAAATAATGACTAGAAAGTGATAAGTAAGATCAGCCAATGTGTGGAAAGTGAGTCATCATAGAAGAAAAGGAAATGGTGTCCATGAAGAAGGAGAAAGGAGTAAGTCATAACATTACCCCACTGTTATGTCTGAAGTAGCCACAAGGACTACTAGAAATCATTGAGATCTCGTCCTCTGGGGGATCCACACATGTTTGTGCATGCTTTTGCATCATGGAAGTCATGGTAGTTGCTGTAGTCTGAAATGGGATCAGTGGTGTCATCCTCAAGATTTTCAGTGGGTTGGGAAGTGAAAGGTGGGGTAGGAGGTCATTGACCTAACAGCCTATGGGTTTCAGTGGAGGTTAGTCCTTGTTTAGGGAGGAAGATGAATGGGGAGACAATGGCTTCAGTGTCAGAAGGTTCAGGGTGGACGGGAAGAGTGGAACCAAGAGATATGTGATGGAACCTATGATTGGAGGAAGATAAGGAGGATTGAGAGGATTGTTGGGTTTGATGATGATGGAGGGGGCAGTGACTTTGAGGGTGGCCTGGGGCCCAGGCAATGCAGTGGGAGCATTGATAAAGACAGCAGTCTTTTCTTTAATGACCGAGATGGTGGCAAATGAAGCAGGTATCTTTAAAGTGGGTGTAGAAGCAAGGAAGGACCAGGTTGGTTTGGGTGTGCATGAGGTTAGGGATTTCCGGATTGGAACAAGGACAGGGGTCCATAGCTTTGCAGGCAGTGAGCTCAGCTTCATTAAGGAGTTCAGACAATGTAGAGGGGGCAGTGGGATAGGGGGTGTGGGGATGAGGCGGGCAGATAGGGAGGGGGAGGCCAGGGGAAGGGGGAAGGGTGATAGTGGTGGAGGTGCAGGCCTGGAGTACCTGGTTGATGTCCCTGCAAAGGTCTATCATGGAAAGCTGGTTTAGTGTGGCAATAATATGGTTTTTGAGTTGTATCAAGTTGGTGCAGGCAACTATGACAGTGAGTGCCATGTTGTGAGCAGGGGATTCTTCACTCAGGGAGAGGGTATAAGTGAGGAATGATTTGAGCACCAGGGTGTGGCCATGTATATGAACCAGCCAATCTAGAGGGAAGTTGGTGTCAAGGACTCTGTCAAGGTGGAGGGCATAGCTGGGATCAGAGAGCATGAGGGATAGGAGGACATTATTGTTCTCAGATGTGTTGGCCAGGCAACAACTGAATACAAGGATGGTGATGTTGGTGAGGTTGGTAGCAGAAGAGTAGGCAGGTGGGGCAGACATGTCAACGTTTGTGGAATGGATTGTGGGGGTTTATTTGCATTTGGGGGGGAAGGTGGAATAGTGAGATCTTTTGTAGGCTTGGAGGATTTTGAGGGCCAATTGGAGTTCCATTTTGGGGAGCCAAGAGTCTTCTTCCATGGAGTATCCTTTCCAGTGGATCAGGTAGTGGCATGCCAACGGATGGCCATGATGCCATATGATCCGTTCTATTTTGAAGTGTTCTTCACCCTCTATTAGTTCCAGCGGTGATTGAGGGAAGTTCCAGCTGTGTATGCTGTTTTCATGATAAAGTGATAACAGGGAAGCATGAAATATGTTGTGGATTTTCCATGCTTGTGGGAGTTGGAGCTGGTAGGTGATCAGGGATAGGACAGTGGTGATTGTGAAGGGTCCTTTATGTTTGGGAGTGAATTTGGAGTTTGCAATGGACTGTTTGAGATTTCTGGCTTGAAGCCAGACTTTGTCTCCTTTAATGAAGGGGGTAAAGCTGTGGAAGTTCCAAGCTTTCATGGTTTGATGAGCCAGCTTGTGGGCTGCTAGTGCTTCATTGTGTGCAGTGGTGAGTGTGCAGAGGTGGTCTTTGATCACCGGAAGGTTGGTTTTCAAGATGACTGTGAGTAAAGAACAGGGTTTATATCCCATCATGAGATAGAAGGGGGAGTTGCCAGTGACAGAGTGAGAGTGGTAATTATGGGTAAATTTGGCTAAGGGGGTGAATTGCACCCAGGAAGAGGGATTGGTGCCACAGAAGATTTGAAGGTAGGTTTCAATCTCCTGGTTTATATGTTTGGTTTCTCCATTAGTTTGCGGGTGGTAAGTGGTGGAGAGGGCAAGTTTGTAACCCAGTATCCTGCTGAGCTCTTTGGTGAAGGCAGAGGCAAACTGGAGGCCTCAGTCGGAAATGTTTTTGTTATAAAGGCCAAAGTGAGAGTAGACTTTGGTGAGGAAAAGAGCGGCAACACCTGAAGTGTTGATGGTTTTCTTGGTTGGGTATAGAATTATCCCCTTTGTAAGCCCATGGTTGACCATGACCAATAGGATATCAAAGCCATCAGAGAGGGGTAAATCTGTGATAAGGTCGCAGGAGATCTGCTGGAAGGGGTGGGTAGCAGAGGAGGAGATAGGGGAGAGTGGGGGATGTGTGGGGTGTGTGTTTGTTTTGTTTTGCTGGCATATAGTGCAGTCTTCAATGTACTTGTGGACGAAGGTGGCAAGTTCTGGCCACCAAAATTCACTGGCGATGAGTTGTCACGTTTTGAGATATCTGGGATGTCCGGCAGTGGTGTGATCATGGTGTTGCTGAACAACAGAGCAACGGAGGTCAGAGGAGTCTGGGATATAGACCTGGTCTTGATAGGTGAGAATACTGGCATCGAATTGGCAGTCCGAGAGGTGTGAGCAGAATTTGGCAGGGACCTCACCTGGGAGGGATTGAAGGGATTGGAGGATGAGGGGGTCGGATTTTGAGGATTGAGTGATCTTAGTGACAAGCTTAGTGTCAATGAGGTTAATGAAGAGTTCGGGAGGTAGGAGAATGATATCTTCGTTGTCTGTGTTGGTTGTTGGGAAGTGGTCAGGGCAGCAAAAGAGGGCATCGGGGGCACCAAGTTGGTTGCCAGGAACATGGGTGAACTTGAGGTTGAGCTTGGATAGGTCTAGGAGCCAGCAGGCTTGGCAGCAGTTGAGTTTCTGTGGTTGTTGGAAGTATGTAAGGTTCTGATGGTCAGTGAATACTTGTACTGCAGTAACAGATCCAAGGAGATAATGGCACCAGGTGGCAAGGGCACATATAACAGCAAGAAGTTCTCTGTCGTAGATGTCATAATTTTGTTCAGCAGATCCAAATGTTTGTGAGATATAGGCACAGGGGTGCCATTCACCATTAGAATCATGTTGGAGGAGTACACCTCCAGAGGTGTGTTTAAAGGCATTGGTGGCGATGGTGAAGGGTTGGAAGAGGTTGGGCATTCTGAAAACAGGTTCTGACATGAAGTAGCGTTTGAGTTGGTCAAATGTGTCTTGGCATGGGGTGGACCAGGCCCAGGGTTGGTTTTTCTTTGTGAGGTCCAAGAGTGGGCAGGCGATGTCAGAGTAGTGGGGAACAAAGTGGTGGTAAAAGTTTGCAAATCCAAGGAAGGAGTAAACATCTTTGACACAGGTGGGGGTGGGCCATTCAGCAATGCCAGCAAGTTTGACAGGGTCCATAGCAATTTCGCCAGGCTTGATGATTATACCAAGGTATTCTACCTCCTTGGCTGAGAAGGTACATTTTTCCAACTTGAGGCAGAGTTGGAGTTCTTTCATTCATTGAAGGACCTTCTTGGTCTGTTCCTCATGTTCAGCTTTGTTATCAGAGAAGATAAGGAGGTTGTTCATGTAAATAACGAGCCATCCTTCTGCGATGAGATCACAAAACAAGTCATTCATAAATTGTTGGAACATGGGGGGGGAGTTGGTCATGCCAAAGAACATGACTATCGGTTCAAAGCATTGATCACCTTCTTTGATGTGGACATTGTTGTAGCCCCATCTCACATCAAATTTTGAGAAGTGTTTGGCTCCTTTGAGCTTGTCAATGAGGTTGGAGATGAGGGGAAGGGGGTAGGTGTCTTAGACCATGTGTTCATTGAGGTAACAGTAATCTTGACAGGGTCTGAGTTTATTATCTTTCTTTTTGACAAAGAAGAAAGGGAAGGCTTGCAGTGATTTGGAGGGGCAGATTTTTCCAGATTTGAGGTGTTCATCAATGAAGTCATCAGTGGCCTGTCATTCATCTGGGAAGAGGGGGTAGAGTTTCCCTATTTTAGAGACAAAGGAGTCTGTGAGGTTGATTGTGTGGTCATAGGGCTGTGATGGGGAAAGTGGGGTGTCAGTATTATCCACAAAAACAGACACGTATTCAAAGTACTGTGGCAGGAGGGTAGGTTTCAGCTTGGAGAAAGCTGCTTCTTAAGCAAGGAGGGTGGAGATGGTGATCTTTCACACCGTGGCCATGAGTAGTGGATTGGCAAAGCGGGACCCATATCATTCGATGTGGTTAATGGTATAGATGAAACAGGCTCTTTCCATGAATTGTTCTGGTAGTTCAGCATTGAGATAGCAGCAGAGGCCTTCCATCTCCTGGAAGTCAAGGGAGGTATGTTTGGGAGTTTGGGGTTTGGGAGTGGAGAAAGCAGGTTGGATGTTCTTGGAAAGGGAGAAAGCACGAGCAGCCAGGTGAGAAAATGAAAGATCTAGGGATTGGTCTTTTGCTGGATCAATGGTGATGGTGTCTTTCTTTCAGTTGATGTTGGGGTTAGTGGAAGCGAACCAAGGGTGTCCAAGGATAATGTTCTCCTTTCCTCTGTTCATAACATAGAGGTGAATCTTTTGGGTGATATCGCTGATCCTGACAAAGAGGACAGCTTCATAGTGACATTCAGTATTAGTGGATTTGTCAGCATTTCGGATGAGGAATGGGGAGGGGAGTTTTTGGGTCGGGACCTGATTTTGCTTGACAAAGTCCCAGTCTATGCAGCAGATCTGGGCACCACTATCCAGGAGAGCAGTAGTTTCAACAACTTTGAGGGTATTCTCAGAGGTAATGAGTTGAATCAGAATATATAAAGAATTAGATTTTGATTTGATTTGAGATACAGTTACATTGTGTATGGAAGCTACTTGTGTTGGGGAGTGCTTCCGTTCTAAAAATCCCGCTGGTACTCGGCCAAAGCAGAGTCCAGGTTGGTGGAAAGTCGTTCTATGACGACTTCTTCTTCATTTACTTCTTGGATGGCAGCCAAGATGGTTTCAATGGTTCCTGTTACGATTCGCCCCTATTTTCCCTTTCTCTCACAGACACTATTCCTTTTTCCTCTACGATGACTTGCTTTCCCCACCCATCTACCGATATTACTCATCACTTCATAGTCATCGTTTCCTTCCCACCTATAGCGTTTTCCTCTCAAGCTTAGTCATGATTCTTCTGCATTGTTCTACAACATTCTTTTCCTATCTTGACGATAGTTTCCTTTTTCATCCTTGGTCTGTGCGCATTCCCTTTCCCCTTAAATACTAGTCGCACGCACACATGTAACCTAAGCTATTTCTACTTGGGAATACACCAAGCTGATTGCCTACTACGAGTCCATCTCGTCATTCGCCTAGCCGACCTCCTCGACCTCTTGCTTCGCTCTTCTCTCAGTCCTTCTAGTCAGGCCAACGCCTCTAGACATCTCTGCGTCTGGTCTAGCATACGCTTCCATCGACGTCGTCTAGTACCCAAGTCTACACTCGCCTCTACCCGAGTCAAGCGTAACATATTGTATGTAAGCAATAGAATCCAATAGAAGCAGATGGAACTACTGCAGATTGGTCAATATGTATGAGTCAGTGAGAAGGAGGTGGAAAGATGATATTGTTGTGAGAGAAACGGCAGAGGAGAGAAGCTGTCCGTAGAACATACAAGAAAGTCATGGAATAAGTCCAGGGCCTGTTCCAGTAAGATCTGAAGGAACAGTGTCAGGCCAGAAGGCGGGGTAAAGGTACTGCTTGGTCAGTGATATGATGAACAAGTAATGTTCCCAGCAGGGGCTGGGGTCGGAGTAAGCAAAGGAAAAGAGAAAAACTGAAGCGCACAATAATACAACCATAACAAACAACCAGTCAAGGTGTTGACACCTAATGCGTAGATGCTACAGGCTGCTAAAACAGAACGTTTTGGTGAGTGTGCACCAGGGCTCTCCAGTTACCAAGGTTGGAGGGGGAAAACCAAGAGGACAAACTGAGGTCCTCTGGGCTGGCACTGGGCCTTTATATACTACCTAGGGGTATATACATGTTTGTACTGAATCTACCGATATGTATCTATATATGTCCATAACATGTGGCTACAGCATGTATCACCATGAGGAGAATAGCCTTAGGGCTGTGTGGAATGGAAGCATAAACATGAGGTGTTTCATATGCATCAGAAGAGAAGCATGACATGTGGTGTCCACATGGATCTGAAATGTGAGAAGCATAGAAGCATACCATGAGGATGTGGCATGGATTAAAAGAAGGCATGAGGCATGGAAGATCAGAAGCACATAAATGATAAGGTGCTGCCTCATGTCATGGATAAGAGATAAGGGCTGTGTCAGGGCACAGGGTCGAAGATAAGAGATAAGACGTCAGAGGTGACTGTGACAAAAGTGAAAGTGAAGCGTCACATGTCTGTGGATTGTGAGATAAGATAAGATAAGGAAGTGAAAAATTATACTAAGTTTGTTGAAATGTGTCTATAATAGGGAGGAGCCAATTGAGTAGGCTAAGACTGAGGAGACTAAGAAGCCAACTGAAAAAGCTAAAGAAAATAATCAGCTCATCAACAACCAGCCAGAATCCAGTAATAATGCACCTGAATGACTCACACCTGTGTTTCAACCAGCCTTTCTAGACCACTTAGGTACTGAATTTGAGGACCCATCTGGGCTGTCACAGCAATGATCTACCCACCAACATTAGGAGTCATTGTACATCTGCACACTATGTAGTGGCCTTGGTACTCACAATGGTCAAGGAAATCCTGTTTTGCCATGAGGAATCCAACCAGTGAGTACAGGTGGGATGAATGAGAAAGGTGGTGCCACAGCCTTGCCAGCATGGGAGCTTGATGATGCAAATGCTGTGTTCATGATGCTTGTCAAAAATGCTGCAGCTGAAGGCCTCAAACCCATGATGGTTGAGAAAGCTCAAATATATTATGTGAAGTGTAGACAAAAAGGTCCAGAACAGCAGGAGTAGCTAATGTTCAATCTAAAGGATGAAGGGGAGCAAAGGGCATGCATAAGAAAGTGAGCCTTAGCATAGACCGAGTGACTCAATAGTGCACAGCAACTAATAGAAGTCTGAAGGGATGTTTTAAGATACTATGCTTGTATTGTGAAGATCAAGAATGGAGTTAATGGTACAGGCAGCAGTGGTATATATACTTGTTAGTACATAAGCAGCAGAATGCAATGGAATTGCAAGGAACTGCTGTGGATGATATATATATATAAGTAATGTGAGAATGTGCAAGAAGATGAGGCTGTCATGGGAGAGGCAGCCAAGTAGATAAGCTGTCTGAAGGAAGTGGATGGAAAACGGGGGAACAATACCAGTACCTTTTTTGGTAAGTGCTGGGAAAATGGCATGGAGCTAGAAGAAAGTGTAAAGATACTGCTGGTTCAGTGATACAATGAACAAATAGTGTTCCCAGCCAGACTTGGGGTCTAAGTAAGAGAATGAAAAGAGAAAAATAGACACATGCAGCAACTCAACTGTAATATTACCCCCTTCCAACAATTGAGTCCCTGGCTTGATTCTCTTAGTATATCCTCTAAATGTTACCTCCAGGGCAGATAAACAATTGGTTATCTCCATAAATATCCTCAACATGATCTGCTGATAAGGGTTCAATTGGACAGTCAACAACTGTGTCCAAACTGATTGCAGCAAATACACAGGCTACCAGGGCAAAACTGGGTGCTATGTCCCCAGTGACTGCAAACATTGCATTGTATGTGGAGACAATTAAATTGAGTGTGGCCTGGGGTGAATAGGTGACAGTGAGGGCAGGTATAATGAATGCAGTCCTTGCAATAGTGACTGAGAGTGTGACACTGAAAGCACTCAGTGAGGGCAGAGGCTGGATGGTGAATGACAGCAAAGGGTATGACATGATTAGACAAGAAGAATACATCACCAGTGTCAATGTGGGCCATCCAGGAGTGAATGAGGCAGATGTTGTCCTTGTTATGGGAGCTGCCATCAATGGGGTCCATGACAGTGGGGGTCTTGAAGGGAGCAGGAGAGGTCAATCATGCAAGGAGGAATATAGGTGGTGGTGGGAGAGAGATTTCAAAGAGTGAGGATAGAGAGGTGGCAGTGGGAGCAGGGATCAGAATGGATCTGGAAGAAGGGGAGAGTGCAGTGGTGACATAGTGGTTGTGTTTGGTGGGGGACATAGAAAGAAAGATGCAGCAGAAAGTAGGGTAGATGGAGCAGGCCAGGATCTGTTTGTTATGTTTGACCTGGATAGGGGTGGATGTAGTCCTGTGATACCTGAGGGCAAAGGACAAAGGACAAGGGAGTCCTAGGGGTTTCCTAGCAACAAGGCATCTGTTGCGATATGCAGGGAGACAAAGGACGAAGGGGTGTTGCGCAATGACGATGGTCGAAGCAACACAGAGGTCACTTGAAAGTAGACCTAAGACTTAAGAGAGACAAGGCCTAAGCGTGGCTTAGGAACTGGCAAGGGGAGGCTTGGATTTAGGTAGTAGTATGAGAAAGACAAGTGTGGGGAACTATAGTACAGGAAAGATGGGTTTATATACTAAGAGGAAGTGAAGGTGATG
>JBBPTZ010000781.1:0-15146 GCA_038094315.1 Phylloporus cf. tubipes
AAAGCATCATGACGGGCGATCGTTTCATTTCCCGTTTTTCACAGCATACCCGAGCCGCTCCGAGAGTCCGACGATGGGCGTCTACTGCCAGTGGTATCCAGGACCGTGACAAAGCTGAGCCCGTGAAGGAATTTCTCCGAGTTGATCGGCTGAATGGACGCTACGAGGTCGACGGCTTCCGCGAGCGGCGGGGACTCCGGCCACGAAGCATCAAGCCACACACCGCAGTCACGTATTCTGGCATTTCTTTTTTGCGACAAGGAAAGATCGAAAACCATGTCCGTTATTGGGCGCAGAGGGCGGGAGCGTTAACAAAAGAGCATCGTGCGCTTGTCTGAGGTGCACGTTCAACTGCAGTTCAGAGCGCTCAAGCTCCGGCTCACCTCTAGGTAGATCCACGACCGGTGAATACCGTCCAGATGTCTTGTCAGTATATATGCACGTCACAAAGTGCGCGAGGCAAGATCCAGTGTGATCTCGCCTATTCCTGATGAATTACTGCGAAGAAGCGACCGATCAGAGTCGCTGGTCATCAGCCGTGATGGTGATATGCACTCTGATGGCTTTTCATATCCTCGTCGAACCTAGGTGGGCCGAGGCTAGATAGAGCTGAATCCGCCCCAAGAACACGACTGAAAAAATTGATGTCGCAAATTTCGTGAGCTAAAAACGCTAGAAGTCACTTGTGGTTATTCTCGCACGTAGACCCTGTTGAAGCCCAGTGCAAAGACGTGCGCCGACCGTAGCGCCGAAGCACGCGTTATGTGACAGCTTCCCGTGGGTAGCGAGCTCCTCCGTGTCACAGAACATCCCAGGAAACGGTCGTTCGCGCTTCACCAATGCCAACGCGAGTCGGTTCCCAATTCCAATTTCAAAGAAGTGCACCCTCTGTCCTCGGATTTCGTCCCCGTTCAAGCTTGAGTGTGACCCCTTCACGCCCCCAAAAACCGACCTCGCAGGCTCGGGACAAACGCGAGCGACCCCGTCATCTCGCGATCATTCCGGACCTCTGTCAAGTCCACGTCCCACGTCCACGTCGAACGTTGACCCCCATTCGAGAACGATTGACTTGTGATCGTACGCACGTGGACAGTCGACACTGGACAGCCAAAAAGTCAAGTTTTGACAGGACGCGCGCGCGCGAGAAAGGCTACCCTGATTGGACGCGGTGATCTCGGTCGACGAGGCTCTAATAGCAGGTTTGTCGTCAGCAGAAAAAAATCCCCGTGTTGAACGTCGTTTAGAGACGGGAGCGGACCGCGGTGCCGTTCACGTGAGGGACTTAGACACGCACGTGATTTGTTGAACCACTAGAGAAGCTGTAGCTTGGTATCAAAGACTATACACACAATAAAATCCTCGATTCAAGACTAGACTATACACACACACATTGTTGGTCCACCGAGACAGAGGTATCGTACACCATCCAGACAGCTATACAACAAGAACGAACAGCGGGAACATACGTGCCATGCGAGGCGCTGGACAACAACACATCGGAGAGAGAGTGAGCAACATAAGCAAGAAAGAGTAAAGGGTCGACATAAAACGAGACAAGGTATCAGTTCATCCAAGAAACGACGGGGGAAAAAAACCAAACAGGGTTACAACAACTCGTACACTCGTACACTCTCGGAGATCGGATCTTCTATGGTGGTATTCTTTGGGGATGCAGCCTAGTAGGCGACCGCGCCCGCGTGAACGCGAACGTAATCGTGTCCGAGATCAGAAAACGGATCGCTGTCGCTGAGGTGGTGGTACGACCCGGTGGGGCCGTCCGCGTAAGCACGATAGTGGGGCGTGCACCAGTCGTAGACGCCCGCGCCTGCGTACTCGTTGATGAAGATGGGCATCTGTTCGTGCATCACGGCACACTCGGCCCAGCTCTTGGGCGCGCTATACGCGTCCTGGGCATCTCGGGTATAAGCGGGGGGTAACCCCTTGTCAAACTCCGCGTTAGTCGTGCACATGGAAAAGTTCGTAAACGAGTGGTCCTCAATAGGGGAGACGGTGGGCGTGTGAAGGGCATAAGCCAATCCGGCGCAATCGAGGGGGGGTGGAAGTCCTATGGACGTTTCGAGGAGATTGTACGGCTGCGATAGCAATTATTACGTGCTTAGTAGATGATATCGATAGCCGACATGTGATCGAATACTCACGTCGTTCCAGCGCGCTGGTACGCCTTCTCTAAGTACAGACGGAAGGACGAGTGGAGAGAGGCATCCAATGGAGTCCGCTGATACGGCATGGGCGAAGTCTTCCGATTGTGGGCATGCGCTCTGTCGAGGCTCTGTCATGTCGTACGAGACGTTGGCGAAGACGCTGTCGAACGAGTTGTGACGTTGATGAGAAGACGTCTGGTTCGGAGAGGAATGGCTGGCTGGAGCAGAAAGCGAACGCCTGAACATGGCAGTGAGCGGGATCCGGAAACGGTCGTCATGAGAGGAGGGTGTCTGTGCGCGCGCACGATGCGGGGTGTGCACCCTGATTGACCCTGGGTGGATGGTATCGGTGGGGGACTCGGTGCTCGTGATGGAGTGAACGGTTTCGTGAGCGTTGACTTCATCCGCCACCGCCACTTCCTTCTGTTCATCTCCGTCGACCTTCCTGGACCCTGTTCCATCTTTGCAGGGACCATGCCCCCCTCTGCCAGTACTGTCCTCCCATCGTCTGACCGCGTCCTCCAGATCCACCCCTGTCTTGCCTTCTACCAAGAGATCCGCGATCAACGCGCATCTCTCGTCGCCACCTTTCCCTTTTGGATCTCCTTTGGGCTTTCGACCAGTGTGATTTGTTCGTTTTCGATTCGATGTCTGAGGTCCGTCTTTGACTTTGACCTTTGCGAGCGCGTTGGCACCTGGCCTGAAGCGCCAGTCGGGGTATCGTTTCCTATGTTCCGCTTGAGCGACGAGCGCCTTTGCCTCCCAGACCTCCCTCTCTTCGCGAGAGAGCGTCTTCCAGTATTTACCTGTCACGCCGTCACGATGGCTACGACGTGTGATAGTAAGATGGCTTACCAATGATCTTTGAGAGGGTGCTATGGTTTCCTTCGACCTTTTCTGGGACTTGTTGACTACGGATGAAAGAAGATCTGAAGAGGATGAAGGCGTTGGGGGGGCGTGGGATGTACGAGGCGTCTCGCTTCTTTGCGTGGCTGGCACGGTCGGGTGCATGGAAGGTGGTGAGGTTAGAGTCTTGGAACTCGGTGAGCTCGGCGATGGATACGGGCGGGGGTGGGTTCTCCCAAACGGTTTCGAATGGGATTGTAGGATCCGCACTCAGGGCAGTGATGGGTGTCATGTCGGTGAAGAAGGTAAACGTCATCGATGGATTCGGGTTGTCGACGAGAGGTGGCATTCCGTCTGGAGGCTCTAGGTGAAAAAGGCGGTAGCAAAAACGATGCGAGTACTTGCCGTCGTCGTCCAAGTTGCATTGCGGGACGTCGTATTCGCGGATCGCTGGCATGGTTCAAGATGGGGGTTGGCGAGAAACGAAAAAGTCGGGGCTATCACACGGTGATAGAGCGTCTAGTAGTAGTAAGAGTAAAAGTAGAACTGAGCTTTATTCTCTCTTTGGCAATGCGACGGAGTCCGGTTTCCCACTCGGGCGGCTGTGTATAGTAAAACGACCCTAGCGTGCGGGAGGTCCTTATCGGCAGAACCGACGTCTAACCCCGCACGGCCAGCGTCGGGGCTGCGTCTTTTGGCCTCGAGGTAACCTCGTTGTCCACCTCTCCCCGACGATTGGGAGAAACTTGCTTTATTCGCAACCCCCGGGGGCGGAGCGACTGCACAGTGCCGCAACACGCTTGGACTTGCCACACCGCCTATCGCCCTGCTCCAAGGCCTGGCAAGGGTCGAGCTCCGTGGTCTGCGTAGCTTTCGGTCCCCGGGCCAATCGTTGGTCCAACCTCGCCGTCGCTTTACCGACAAATGGTTAGCTGCTCTACTAACGCCCCCAAGCTAGAATTTGGATGAGCCGAACACGTCCCAAGTTGGCAAGTTGCCCCCATTTTCATGCAGCTCTCGTCATCCCCACTGAGTTGGTCTCGCGCGCTTTCAACCCGCGGAGGAAGTGACATTTCTCTTTCAATGACGCCGACGATCTGAACCAACTGTCTATCACCTTCCAATTGGCCAGATCCATCATCTCGGGCGTTTTTGTCACCAACCACTTTTGTCTCCTTTCGGTAGCAGGTGTCAACTCGTCCACATCCGCTGTCGTCCCAGGACAGTCGAACTGAAGTTGCGATGCGGCCGTACTTTACTGGTTATTACCAGTGTCGGTCAACACACCTTGGGTCGACGACTCAAAAAAACCAAAGGTCTATTCACGGACTCACATTTAAGGACATACCGTCACATCGATTGAACTAATTCCTGACTCTCAGACGAATTCCACCAAGTCCGCTTGCCCCTCGTACAACGACACCCATGCCTTGGCACCTCCTGCCATCCAAAACCCTTTTGATTCCGTGTTCCCTTGTCGAGCCAAGTAATCCTGGTACCTAAACACCCAGTTAGCGAAACCCATCCCGATCTCCTCGACGACAGTACCAATTGGCACACCGCGGCCCTCGACCTTGGGAGTTCCCACAATAAAAGATCACCCGTTTCGTGTCCTTGTATTCCTCGTAGAACGTGGGCAAGTCGTCATAGAACGTTTGTGCGGGTCGTTGGACGCTCCCGCGGACGTGGCCTCCCTGGAAGACCCGTATCGTTTAGGTAAAGCACACGATCATTGCAAGACACTCACGGCGCGATCATTCTTCCTGACGTCCACCACTACATAGTCCTTCTTACCGAGTTCCGGATTCCTGATCAGATCCGCGACCTCTTTGCACTCGAGGCTGCTCACGGACGACGCTGGGGCTGGATACGCGTCCCACCATCGCTTGAGCGCCGATGTTGGCGCCGAATCGGTGGCGATAGCGCTGCCCATCTTCGTAGCGTAAATTTGGTACGACTCTTCCCGAACGCAAGCAGTTGGCGTTGAATGCGAATCGAGATGCGAATCAAAAGACAACGCACGGGCCAACTCGTTCAGATCTCCAATGTCACCAAGATCAGGTAGGGCTGCACTCGCCGGGTCACAACATCCGCTCGAGCGACCGCCGAGGTAGATGTTGAGATCGCTCGGGTTCTCCGTGAACAGCACGTCTACCAACGCGTGGATGTTTGATCCGCAATGACATGACGTCGTCGTTCCTTGACCCACCTTTGAAGCCCGCCCCTTGCATCAGTGCTTTGTATTCCTCGAGGAGGATGGCACCCGAGACACAGCCAACGTACGCCGCCACGTTGGCCCTCAACGCATCCGACACCGGCTTCTTGGCTATAATCTGCACGTCCGAGTCCGTCAGGGCCAAACAACAACGTGTATGCACCGACACATACGTCATCGAGGCTGACACGCCCCCCTGGTTTGAGAACGCGGTGTACCTCCTGCAACACCTTGAGTTTACCAGCAGGGGGCAACAGGTTGATGACGCAGTTGGACAGCACGCAGTCCACCGCGTCGGTTTCAATTGGGAGGTCGCCCGTCAGCGAGGCTTTGACGAACGCGACGTGGGGCGGTGTCATGCCCTTGGTCGCAGCGTTGCGTCGAGCCCGTGCGATCATATCCTACAAGCAACGTATTCATTTTTCGTCGGGTGATTGGGCGACTGCGACTCACGTCCGAGTTGTCTATCCCGATGACCTGGCCCGTCGGCCCGACCTTGGCAGCAGCAAGAAACACGTCAACGCCGCCCCCAGACCCAAGATCGAGCACAGTCTCTCCCTAACGAACCCGTCAGGCAACGTGGTGACAAGGGAGACAATGCGACGACGTACCTCTTTGATGGACGCCGCTACGATGGGATTCCCACAACTCAAACCCATGTGGGCCTCGCCAGGGATCGACTGCAGCTGTTCAGACGTGTACCCGAATGCGCTCGCGAGGCGATCGGAATCTGGGTTGAATAGAAGTGAACGGTCAGGTCGGTGAGTTTGCCGCTCCAGGGAGTACGTTCACATACGCGCTTGGTTGGCGCCCTCTCGAGCCATCTTGCTGTAAGCCTCGTTGACGACGTGTACGAGGTCCGCATCGTTGGACATTTTGTCAGCGCTCATGGTGGTTACCCACGAAGGAGTCCCGTCGACTTTGGCGCTCAAGCGATTGACATATGCCTTTTGCCCCTAGCAGGCGTGCGGGCCGAGAAGCCGATAAGGAGCCCAAGCTAAACCCTAACCTCTGTGCAATTTGAACGTATGGTTGGCCGGACAGCGCTGGTCAGTCAACGGTCGAATGATATCGATCATGACCCCGCCAAACATTCAGTATGTTCGCAAAGTTCATTCGGATGTGCGGTCCTACTCCACCATGATCATCTTGTCCCTTCATCTCGTCCCTTCCCACCCTAGAACCCGCTGAGATTCCGCGACGGCGAGCCCGAACAATAAAACCAAGCCAACCAAATTAGGGTAGTGCCGTGCGTCACATTGTCCACACGAGATGGACATCACCGAGAAACAGCCCCGGGGCTCGAGTTGCCCTATCAGAAGACCAGCGGTATCACCGAGGCGTTCCGAATCCGAGTCGATTTCGGGTCAAGTTCGGTGATCTCCCGTAAAGGGATCGACTGACTTGGGGAAGTCGCCGAAGTCGCCGAGACGCGGGAGCGTGGATGTATTGATATGATATCGTGGCTATTGGATTCCCTCCGAGTCGAGGATCTCCCTGACGGTGATTACATTTGGATGGCAACCGCGCGCCGGGTTGTGGCTCTGGTTGGCGTGGCGAAATGTGTCCGGGCCCGAGCCAAGTTATCCCCTGCCCAAAGTTCGCAAGATTGCAATCGCAAGTTATAGACGAACTCACAGTATCCATCTTCAGAGGGATTATTGTCCTTGATATTATACATCGTCATCGCCATTTTTAGTCGTATCACATCTCTCCCTTGTTCCAGTGGCGCGAATAGGGTATCGTCGATCACTTCATGGGCTACACTGGCCTGAGGCATTCCAACCGTATCCGTCGATACAGTGCACACGCACCGCACGCACGAAGCACATCTGGCCATCCGGAACATACTACCTCGCCGATAGACAAAGGACAGACCAAACAAGGTAGATCGCGAATGGGATTGACGCGAAAGTCCCACCAGACTCATTGGGACATTCCGAGCGATAAGATAAGTACCCACAATGTCGGCGGACGTAGAGCGCCTTCTGCGAAAAAAAGCACTGATAGAAGTGTTTCGCGAAAGCCAGACAGATGCATGACGCACTACTTCGGCGATCCCCCGGACATTCTGTCCGGTTCCACATCCGGCTCCACAAAGAAGAAAAGCGTCGATAGATATGCCTAGCAACCTTTGAAGATGTGATCGAAACCGGCCCGGAGCGGTGATCGCCTTCATACTTTCCTCGAACCTCTCCGAGGAGGAGCTGGATACAGACATGCTTGTTCTCCCAACATCGCCATCTTCAGCTTGAATCAAATGTCCAAACTTGGGACAGTCAGCTGAAGTGAGTCTAACAGCAGAATGTCACAGAGGACGTTTGTGGACGTCAATTCCACGTGTGCAGTGGCAGTAGAGGCATGCCAAGATGGGCCTATGAAGTGAGTGCGATTTTCTCTCCTGGTGTGTGCTTGGAGTTGGGGGTCCCTAGGAAAGCATTCCTGGTATCGACAAGCCGACGTGCTCGCTGAAAGGAGATGCGGTCCGATTCATCCAAGCTCGGGCTCTGAGGAACGCCAGGACCTTGGACGCGCAGAAATCTTGCTGAGCACCAGGAGGAAATCAACCAAGCCTCACTGAAAAAGACGGCCGTCGATTAGCGTCAGCAGTACCCTGTGAATACACAGAAGCCTACAAGCAGGCCCCGGGCTGTCGGCTGTCCGGTGGCTTGGACCTTTCGATTGTAAAGCACATGCAAACTTGAGGATCCCGTATTGAATTACTACGAGGTAGGCTCGCACAGTGAGGTTCAATCTGAATAGCACGACGAATAGCCGAGTGAAAACCCCAGAACTAAAGTTGGAGATGTGCGAGAACTGGCGCATCGACGTTTGTTCGCAAGTGGAGTTCCATGTTTTCTGCAAGAACGTGCGCGGCCCGAGTCGGTCCGTGGAGTGCTCTTACATAACCTAGATTACGTTGGACGTTCATGACTTGGCTCTCCCCAAGAGGAGGATTTTCATGGACCTTACAACAAACTCCTATGCTACCTTTTCGCCTTTGACTCTCCATTCACGGTCGTACCGCAATACCTGAAGCCAGGCTCGTCTCTGTCGTCCGATTTCATCATGTCCTTCGAAGTATTTCTCGCCAATTGCCCCGTTTTTGTCTTGCAATTGAAAGTGCCAACGGATATTGACTCGATGCGCCAGTTGGCCGATGAACAGATTAGGGGACATTCAGGTGGTTTGAGTGGTGCGTCATGGCTTCAATGCGGCTTGCTTGTAATCTAATGACATTAGGTACCTGCCCTATACCCACATTGCATGCTGTCAGCGCGTTGGGAACGCGACTCTGTTTACATGGCCTGGCCACAGACGTCGACGCAGAAATCTTACCATGTGCCATTCCTCGCCATCCCACCAGGGTGAACAACACAGAAAAAAATCACGCGAAATTGCTCACAATGATACATCTTCGTATGTTACCTCCAGTTGCACGGTGGGATCATGATATTTTGGATGCAGCACGGGGGGCAATACTGCGTGCTATTCTCGATGAGGTTCATCATGCTTGTGCAAGCATTACCCTGTAACTCCTTTTCATTGTTATTTTTGCCTCGGTCACATGTAGCGAATTACAAACAGTACGCTTCCGAGTACTCAACTTTTTCAACTTATTCCTCTTTCTCCATCAGATACGACACCCCCACGCAATCAGTTCCTCTCCTTCGTCATTTTGCTTGATGACGGTAAGTTTTGTTCCCATTTAGCTTGCTTATAACTATTATCTAAGACCCTTCTGTGGCGGAGGACCCGCCGGATCTCATACTCGTGCTTCCTATATTTTTGCGACGACATCACCATCTCCCCGTAGTCTGCCACCATGGCATCAATTCACCGAGGATGTAAGATCGCATGTTGGGTCGTTGGTGAACTTGAGTGCATCGTGAGTTCACTGAATAGCTGATACAAGGAGGCTTGGCTAAACATCAAATGAGAGATACCGAAAGTACTTGTCTGTGAACCGAAGTAACTCGTCGTGTCAATATGAGAGAAGTCACTCCAGCGTTCAGCGATAACGCCAGATAGGATGGAGACGGCGCCTCCGAAATACATTCAATAGGAAGCAAGAAAAATTACACTATAGGAAGGTGCTCGTTTTTCACTTGGCTTTGGCAGATGACAAGGCCGCAGCATTGATGGCAAAGCTACGTACTGCATGCCTCCGTGGAAATGTAATGGTACGTTGGAATTGTGTCAATACAACGAAGCTGAGCGTAAGAGTCATGGAGCAGATCTGTGCACCCGTATCGTAACTTTGTGTCAGTCAATCCGTTCTGTGCTTGTCGGCACCCAACAAATTATCATGATGTTAGTTTTGCAGCCCGCATCGCGTCCTTCGGATGCATTCAACGTTCTCTATAGATTCCAGAAGCGGCTCGAATAAACCTACAAATGGGAGATTTACAACATCATGATTCGATCTTCATAACGAAGACGAAAGCCGAACATTGTGAGTGACGGTCCCGCCAACCGTGACACACGGGAGCTGTACGGTTTTGCATTAGACGAGATATGGCATGAGCGCCTTTGCGACGTCCCGCATTCGAGTTGGCTCGTAACGGCATAATTGCTAATGTCGTACATGGACTGGCATGAGAAAAAGCCAGTCAACTCGCATTCATTTCAACATGAATGAATGAAAACGAGGTTCATGCGGCCCCAGATCAGCAAACACGTTTCGTCAACTCCCACACACCCAACACTAAGCCAACCCCTATGTTTAGCCGGTGGGTAAGATTGACTCGTCGCCATTTCTTTCAAGCGATGTGTATGTGATCCCTGTTGTTCTGTCGTCCATGATGGTGGCTTTTCATGACAACACATGCATGGCGCAAGGAATTGTGGCGCTTTCGGTCAGATTTTGCCCTGAGAGACTTCAAGTCTGTACGCGGAACGAATTTTTTCGAATCTAGACTGGGTGGGAGCATGACATGGACACACGACATGCGTGACAGATGGATTCTATTTCATCAAATTGATGGATGGCTCTGCAGCTGCCACTGTCCCGGAACCAATCATTCAGAAACGAGTGCCGTATGTATGGGCGCAAGTGCTAGTGTGTGAAATGATCTTTATCGCGGAGACTCCTCGTGATACTTCTTGGTATGGTATGCAAAAGACGTGATGGACGGTGACGTTTACACTGGCCCTATTCCCTGCAACTATTGAGAATTGTCGGGGGTGACACGACGAGTCAGCATCAGCGGACGCACAAACCACGCACACGAGTCACGCAGATAACCAAAAGTCATTCGATGATATCGCTCTGATGATCGATACGTAAGACTCGGACGAACCCGACGATCAGAGTTGCTAGCAGTATGGTACCTTGGACCTCAGAATGGCCTAGCTACAGGGCGGGCAACAGGGCGGATGTACAAGAATGCTGGCCAAGAATTTCCCCTCAGACACAAGGGACGTCGAGGGCTGGCTCTCCTCAATGTACAAATGCTCATTAGCTTGACCTGGTCCTATTAGCACCGATCCTCCCAAGGTGGCCTAAAGCGCCGTACGTCGCGGTGAATGGCGACTACAAGACCGTCTACATTTTATCAGATCGAGTCACGAAAGAAAAGTGAACGTACTTTATCATGACGGTTTTTTCACAAAGAGAGAACGTATTCGCATGGGGGCCCTTTGAATACCGAGGTCGAAAAATTGGATACCGATTCCTTATGACTTCTCGTATGGTGTATGCACAAAATATGTTTCGTTGTCAGCTGATAGATAATCTGCACGGGCAAAGTCACTTTACGTGTTCATGAGTAGTAAGATGGTGGCGAACCGTTTATAACATCACAAGTGCCTTGGAGTCACCGGAATTGCCATCCTCCTTGATCGCAGCTTTCGAGTCGAAACGCAGGGCCGTTCTTGCCTTTACCCAATCCTTTAGGGGACAAGGTCCCTTCCCGTCGCTCTTGCATCCGCGGCATACACGTCCGTGACGGACCATCATCACATGCAGGCCATACTTGAGCTCGGGTGGAATCTTGAGCTCTAAATGAGCCTGCGCGCCAACTCGATCCGCAGTCTTGGGGACCCATCCCAGCAGTTTTGACAACCGAAACACGTGCGTGTCCACCGCGAACGCCTGTCGTCCGAGACAAAACGACAGCACGCACGCAGCCGTTTTCGGACCGACACCGTGAAGAGAGACCAATGCTTGCATCGCATCGTCGTCCGACACGCTCGGCGATGCAAGATGTTGAAGGTCGTACCGTCCATATTTCTTCTTCACCGCGACAAGGGCTTCCTGGATAATCTTTGCTTTGCGATTCGCGAGACCACCCGATCGAATGGCGTCTGCTATCGTTTGTCTGTCCGCGTTTGCCATCTTTTCGAAACCGGGTTCGCCCAGACCAAAGACGCTGTCCAAGGAGCGTTTGGCAGCGGAACTGTTGGCAGACGAGGTGTTTTGGGAGAGAATCGTGCCGATGAGCGCGTCGATGACGTTTGGGGTGTGGCCGCATGTCATTGCAGAATTCGAAGTCGCAGGAGGTGCATCATGGACTGGAGCTCCTCCTGGCGTGTGCGAGGCAAGAAGCGCATGAACAGCCCACGCCTCCTCTGCGGAGGGATAAATGAAATCATTGAATGGTGAATGGACGCTATGATCCGCGAGTAGCTTCAGTTTCTTCGAAGCGTGCGTGGAAAGTCGGTCAGAGCTGCCACTGGCGTTGGCGTCGCAGTCGGGCCGGACTACGGTCTCTAGTCGTGGCGGGGGTGAGGTTTGTCGACGGCGTTTGTGCGCCATGAGATAGAAGCAAGATCCTACGCGAAAACTTGTCAGAACACTTGGCACATGTGCAAGTTGTGCAAAAAGACCTTACAACGATGCTAGTAACCCTTGACCCTAACCCCAATACAGGGTTTCAACTGATGTAACCGACCATCACCAAGTTTGTCATCCAAGTAGCTTCAAGATTTGTTGCCCCAGACACCGTTGCGATCCAAAAGTGCATCACATTGCCGCCGTGTCTCCAAGTGGTCATCTGAGTAGGTCAGTGGGAGACAATACGGTTACCATTTCTAACCTTTTCATCACTGCTGCCAAGTGAACGATTAGACTTTGGTGGAGCTTCGGCCTGCAACATGGAGGCTCCGCATCAACCCCCTGGAAGAGGCATAGCCTGGGGTCAGCTGAACGTAACCAATCTGCGGTAGGGCCTCGAAATCGGAGCTCGTATGGCGCCACCGACCTGTTCTGCTGACTCGTTGATGGCCAATTAATGATCGGTCACCTGGCGCTGGACGCTGTTTTCGTTCCCGTTCTCCTAACTACCATCAGACCCAGAAGTCTGTTCATATCCACCCCAGAATCTAGAAGGTAGGTATCGTAAACGACTGCGCCTTCAAACCTGACAGGACTTAGTTCCTCAGCCAACTTGGTCCAATCGATTCCATGTTGGACTTCCATCTTGGGACGGTGTCCTTGTTCCCAATATGGTCATCGGGCGCTGACGGGAAACGATTCGGGTAGTAACGAGCCGAAACAACGGTACGACGACATATAGATCCGGGGAGCCCGTTATCATATCGAACGAACCCCGTAATTGTGCAAGTCGTCCGTGGGACCATACGGTACGCTCCTTTGGTGTGGGTTTTTAGCGGGTTTTATACAGAGTTTGGCAGGATAATGTGACCTGTTCCGCGGAAGTAAATTGCATCATTAATCGACAGAGAAAATTTGTACATGGGAATGACATTTCCGAGGAAGTCGAAGAAATGTCATGACACTGCACATACGTTGAACTGCGCCTTTTAATACATGTGATAATGCACATGGAGTATGACATAACTAGGACGACTGAACCTAACAGTAGTATTAGAATGTGGCAAAGTGTCCTGGAGAAAAGCAAAGAGCGAGCGGACGTGACACAAAATTGTTCCGAATCACCTCTTTTCATTATTCGCACATTACTCAAAGATATGGTGCTGGCGTCCAAGTGCTTCCAGAACTCGGTCGAGACACGGCCGCCAAGTTTGGGAGTTTTGATTGCGAGATATATGGAACGGCGCCCCTGATCTTGAGAAGTGGCCATTGACGGAATAGAAAACCCCCGACAAGCGGCCAAGTCACGTTGAGCTCCCGATTTGAAGACACGAAATCCCGTCACATTGTCGAGAAAGCACAATATTTGCCATTGGCGGCACAGTAGTGGCGGCAGTTACCGATCACGAGAGCAGGTTGTTGACGTTACACGTGTAACGTTGAGCGGCCACCTTGTGAAGTGCCAAGCCCAAGAATTCCGTGACGAACGGCTGTGGAGCAGGTCCGTATACTTACTAAGCAGGGCCAAGTAGCGGGCTATGTGTTGCGTGGCGTTCAGAGTGGGTACGAGAGGCTTGAGACGAAGCTTCTCATCAATTGGCGCAACCGAGGAACGGAATGCATACACACCGACAAGCTCCTAAGGTGGCGCAAACTTCGTTGCATTTCAGAACCTAGCGACAATGACAGCAGGGGCTACCAGACAGGCAAAAAAAATGGCAGCAGCTTCGTCGTCTGTGTAGGGTTAGTCGATGATGGAAGCGCCCACTAGGCGCTAGGCAATGTGGCACAACCAAAGATGGACGACGTCATCTTTTCCCGAGCATGTTCTAATCTTTGGAAAGGAAAGAAGTCAGGACCCTAACTCGAAGTAAGGGTTGAAGCAGTTCGACACCACCAACATCATGCCGGTTGACTTTGCTTAGTCATCGACGAAGTTGGCGTGCCACCATCAAATTCCTTCAGACTGACTTTCCAGGAATACGGTGTACGCATCCTCTATTCCGTCTCGTAAGTGTAATTGCGACCGAACCATGTCATCAGTGATATGTGACCTTACCGACATTTGCCCAAACGGCGTCCGTGGCTCCAGGAGAAGCCGGCCGGATCATGAATAGATTCATGATCAAAGTAGCGGTGCGTCGTCCCACACGGTTCGATTTTGCGACTATGAGCTAGCATTGCAGTTGCGTTCTATGACGACTCTAGGCAAGATTGAACCTGCCGCTTCAGGTAAGTCTGATTCCATTTCGTCACGCGGTCCGTGTCATATTAATCGTATCACTGCGAAATGCTAGGCTCCGTGCCCGAGGGTTGGCGCAAGACCGTACCGCTCCTCGCGGAGATGACAATTAGGCAGGCGTAACATGCCACGTTAACGGCCCCTGTCATATCGCCTTTCCTCCATATGTGGTGCAAAATCAATCGATCCGTCTGAAGCCCTCAGGTTGTTCCCAGCATCCGCTCTTTGACTCTACTTAATATCGCATTGTTTGCTCTAAAGGGATAAATTAGCGGTTTCCAATGCACGGAACAGTCGCATCACCCTGCATTGCCGTCACGACTCAGTTTCCCGGACTGAACGACTCATATTGCTAGTAGTTGTCGCTGTTCTGTCCGCGTGACTCGAACAGCTTGTGATGATACGACCATGAAACGCAATCGTGTTTCTCTTTACTTGCAGCTTTGGCTTACGTGGGTCGATCCTCGTACTTTCACGATATCACGTGGCCCTGACACCATCCCCAAGCGGAAATCGCGCAACTGATAGATGAAGTTATATCTCTCCATCGATTTCCGGATGCTGACTAAAGAACAAAAAGATCGGCCCCCGAACCCGGAGCGCATTGACATATGCGTCACTATCGAACTTCCCAAACAAGCCTGCTCTCCGAATGCTGGTATGTATGTAGAATTATATTCAGCCTGAGGAAGTGGATACGGTCGTGGTTGATAAGGCATCAAAGTCATATCGCTCGTCTGATAACCATAGAAGCTATTCATTTATCATCCATCACCTCAGCGAGCCTGACTCGTACACAGTTGAGTTTGATCGCACTGGATCAATGTGGGAGAGGGTCGGTCGCTGCCGTTCCGAATCAGGTTACTGACACATCGTATCATCTCGCAGGGGCGTTCTCGATAC
>JBBPTZ010000782.1:0-15115 GCA_038094315.1 Phylloporus cf. tubipes
GACATGGTTGGGGGTGGATGGGACACGTCGTCGTCAACAACGACACAGAGGGGGGGTGGATGGGACGGGGACGCGTCGTCGTTGTAGTCGACACGGTGGGGGAGGGGCTGGGGCACTGCGTCACTGTGCCCTCGCCGTCAGGACACGTCGTCATTGGCGACAACGAGGTGGTAGTGGTGCGGTCGCCGCCAATGCACTGCGTCCCCCTCGTCAATGACACGGTGGGGGTTGCACAGGACGACGCGTCGTCGTTGTTGACATGGTGGGGGAGTGGCCAGAGTGGCTGGGACGCGTTGTGGCACGCAGACACGTTGCCCTCGCGCTCGTCGTCGTCCGTGTCCAGTGGCCAGTACGCCGTTTATTGCGTATGCGGTGGTGGTAGTGGTTGCCGTGACGGTCGCTACTTACCATTGCCATTTTTGGCAAACACCCGGTCAAGGGTGCGGCCCGTGTGCTCGCACGCAGAAAGTGTAAATATACAGCAATGAACACCACTTGATAATGAAACACAGCCTGATTGTGGTCAGACACAAGTATTCCATCTCAAGAGAAAGGGTTACTGGTCATTAGGAAATATTTACAACTAAAAAGTACTGTAGATCAATGGAAGAAATTATTTCTAGACCAACCATTGTTGTTTTCCTGCCACCTGGTGAAAGCTCTGTCAGTTTGAAATACAAAAGAGGCTCTAGTGCCATTAAAATGCATGTTAAAATGGGTGACTTCATCTGAATGAAAAACTGCAAAGTCACCATTCTGTAGCTCCAAAACTATGCCTGGCTCCTTTAAAACCAATGCACCTCCTGTGTAGTTCCCAATAGGTAGAACTAGACAGAGTCCCATGTCCCCAACATCCCTATGACCTTCAGTACACACATTGATATTAAGGACAAATGAAACAAATGGTGAGACAAGACTTCCAGGCTGCCCTGGAAGTGACTCAATCACCTGAACCATGGCCTTGTACTCTGCTGCCAGTTTTATGCGGAACTGTGTTGGCTGGTGAGTACAAATCAAGTATACTCTAAAGTCAATGCAACATACCACACCTTCAATCCATTCAAACACATCAATGAATGCCTCTACAAGTCTTTGATAGAGCTGTCCATGGCTTTCAAAATCCTTGGACTGGTAGGGCAAAAACTGTGAGATATTTGTCCGAGATGAGCCAGTTCTTCTTAAATCAAAAGGATATATGTTAGAAGGAGCCCCTTCTCCCTGATATAATTTTATCGCCAACAATAATATATTTGTAACATATCCACTTACATTAGTGGTATATCTGTTGTACCATGAGAAATGAAGGCTTTGAAATGGAAGGTGATCTTGACTATCCCTAGATTGAAGAGGTTGAAGGTTGTCTGCCCTAAGGCAGGCAGATAACCTCTCATACAATGTACTCTTCAGATGGAGTGGCATAGCATTGCATACAAATGCCATCAAGCTATCATCTGCATTCCTGATATCAAGTGCTCTAGCTTCAAGATAAGTGAAATATACAAAAAAGGAAATCCCAAATTACCTATGGAAGGCAGTCATAGGAACTCTTACATAGAGATCTTCTTTTCTCTTGGAACCTTGAACATACATCTTGTCAAGCTAATGGCATAGTAAAAGTCAGATAAGCAGATGTTTCTAATAAAAAAAAAATCTTACCTCCTCCTTCAGATGCACTGGATCTGATATTGCTATGCCATTCATGGCAGCACACCTCTCATTTTCTGTCCATCTCATGTTTTCAGTCTTGTCAAGGTGGCAGGGATTTCTACAGTTGATATTTGCTTGAGGGACATACTGAGTATCAATCTTTGCAACAGGAAATGCATACAAAGATGCTGAAGGAGATGCTGAAGGAGATGCTGAAGGCCCAGCCACCAGTGTACTTGACATAGAACTCTGTGAGAGGGGAATAGTAAGTGAAGACAATGGCATGGAAAGGTGATGAAGAGGTACCAGATCTAAGACCAAAGGTGTAGGCATGGGTATATCAGGGGCACCAATCCTCAGGCTGTTGTATGACTTCCATGCCTCCCAGGACCGGGGTGGTAAATTAAAGGACCTGAGCTCAATTCATGTTTATACAGTGCTGTTCATGACAAAGCCACTTACCTCATCTTTAAACTGTCTAGCATTGTATCTGAAGCTCTCAAATCGGTGCAGTCAAGAGATTGACTGCTACCAATCCCAAGACGTAAAGGAACTTCAGCACACATCTTTGAAATAGTGGGGATCACTGAAGCTGTAATTAAGTTGCGACAATCTAGCATCTAATCAGCCCAAGTACTACCTGGAATAACATTATAACTCACCTTCTGTTGCTCTCATTGGGTCTCTAAGCATCTCTCCTAATCGGCTTAAGGTTTTATTTGAAGATTTTGCCACGTCCAAGCGTAGCTTGAGACCAGAGACCAGAACAAGGATGTAGATTGAGCCCCCGGCAGCAATGCGAGCAAATTTCTTGCCTTCAGATACCCAGCCATAGAAAGTGCGAGCAGCTGGAGATTCCTCGTCATCACAGAGCCGGATATCTGTCTCCCAGACTTCGTGTATGGTCACTGACTTTTCAGTGCAAATTCTAATTGTGATCAGCAGTAAACAAGGGTCACAATAGAAAGGCATACCGTTCAACCTCGAATGCCAGCTGGATATATGCAAGAATTGTTTGGAAGTCAAGTTCAACCCCTATGGCATTGAGGCGACCACAACGCTTGATGATGCCAAGAAGGTCATGACTAGTCATATCAATTGATTCGAAAGAATGATGTGACAATAATTGCAGCCATGAACGTGGGTTGCGCAATGTTGATTCATAGCTCGCCGTTGACAGGACAGCTAATAGCCCTTCCACCGTATGACAAGCAGCACCAGAGGGTTTTTCTACTCTCCATTCAGAGCTTGCCGGAAACACAATCCCATTTCTATGGCATGGTGAACGAGATCGCCGCCTGCGTCGCTGGGCTTGTGGTTTTTCACCATGATCGCCATCTGAATCCAAGTCAGGAGTGTCGTCACGTTTGCGACGAAGAGAGCTTGTTTTTGGGGTCGAAGTAAGATCCGATGCTTCTGAACGCTCTTCTGGGGAGGGCGAAAGTGAAGCGGCAAAGATGCCTTGAAGGCGCGTAGCGAGCGGGCACGGGGTGACCTGACTGAGCGCTCGGGATAGGAGCGCAATTTCCTCGTCAGAGAATGTAAGCGTTGGCATCAGAGGCAGTCGGCCCAACCTCCAGCAAGTTCGTAGGGCAGCGGGTGATGAAGTTGCGGAGCCTCCCTGCTGCTTTGTTAGTGCCGCGTAAACGACATAAACACCTACGCCAGTATCAGGGTAGTTGGGCCTTACGTTGGCAATTTCAATCTGTTGCTTTAGTTAAGCGAGCATGAAAGCTTAAGTGGTGAAGAAAAAAAAAGTGAGCATTAGAAAATATCGCGAAAAAGGAGGGTACCCAAGAAGAAGGAAAATGAGCGGTAGCATATGGACTACAATTAGTGAGCAAGATGTACTGGGGCAATGGGGGCCAGTAATTGAATATTGAAGGGCGAACTATTTCTAGGAACTTACGTTGACCTATAAGCGAGTGCGAAGCGTTCGCACTCGGTTAAGATATACTGACGGGTCCGGGCCTCGGAGGGAAAGAGATCTAGGAAACAGGATCCGAAGCGGAACGACGCGGTTGGATGAGCTGCGAATCGCGACAAGATGCGACGGCTCACCTTCAGCTCTGTCGCGTTCCAGCCCTTGATCCTCGCGTTCGGCGGATCGTTGGCCCACCTAAAGTGTTTGAAGCTGAAGCGCGCGAGTACGCATCGTAGGGAGAGATGGCCCGGGGCTTACACGGCTTCTCGCAGGAATCGTTTGACGTTGTACATGGTGATCAATGCCAAGGGCGACGAGGATATCATAATTATCGGGAATATGTGGGTATGAAGAGCGGACGTGGCGATCAGAGAGGGAGAACATACTGGCTTTGCGCGCCTGCATGGGCGGACCTGTCGTAGGGCCTATGGTGGGTGGGGTATATGTGTCAAGTCGACTCGTACCCAGATTACAACACAAACGAAACAGACCTTGTACAACACTCTGCTGCTCTCGACGTCCCAAATGCACACATTCGATCCGCGCCGCCGACTCCGACCCGCTGCCAACCGTCGTCTCTGCTCCACGCGCCTTTCAATAACATTTTTTCGAACCCGGCGGGAGCGCCTTGGAGGGCGCGGTGGATCCGAGTTGGGGATGGCGAAATGGGACGCACGTCATGGATGATCGTCTGTGAGGAGAACGAAGGCGAAAGGAGGTACGACCTGTTGGGAGAGAGCGCGGGGGCGGTCGGCGTGCCGGTGTGTCCCGTGAGCGCATACACCTCTTTGTTCTTCCGTACGTCGCACGCCTATCGCACACATCATTCGGGGTGACACGGAGAGTGAGATGACGCACGTGGATTTCATTGTCCAGCTCGGCCACGTAGATGTTTTTCTGAACACACGCCCGTCACAGGACGGCCCACCTCGAACACCGCGACGCTCTGCTTTCCCCCCTCGTCGCCGCCCTCCCACACGCGCACCGTTCCGTCGTCCGAGCCCATCGCGATGAGCTCGGTGCCTGCGCCACCTGCCATCGTCCGGTCGAGCGCATTGATCATCCCGCGGTGCGCGCGGATCTTTTTGACGCGTTGACCGGTGGTGACGTCGATGAACGCAAGAACGTGGTCGGCAGAGACGGTATAGAGCGTTGGCGAGCAGAGCGACTAGTGGACGTCGAGAATAGGGGCTTTGTGCAGACTCGAGAGGAGGGCGTAGTTGGTGTTTGGCGCGTACGTGCGCCAGAGGGCTTGTGCGGAAAAAAGAGCGTCAAGGTCAATGTCAACGTGACTACGCAAAGGAGAAGAAAGGGGCGCACAGACGCTCCGGTTGGCAGAGTATACGGCGATGTTTTTGGCCCGTCGGATCGATTCGACAGCTTAGTATCTCGGTCTAATACACGAGAGTCCACACGCACTGCCGCGCGCACGTCGCCACCATTCACCGAATGTCACCGAATGCGGCCCGCTCAGGCTGATGATGGGTGCCTCGAGACTGCTGGTGAGTTTGATGCTGCGAACAAGTTGATGAGTTGGCCATCTCCGAGCGAGGATGTCCCTCTTTTCGACATCATAAGCCAATCGAGGCATTTTGGCATGTGACATCAACAAAAAATCTTGCAAGGCTATGCAAGACAAGGATATACAGGAGCCTTCCAAGGTCTTGCATGATCTTATGAGGCCACTCGATGTAATGCAGGGTAATACTGGATAGAGTTAACCTCGTATGCGAATACATGGAACTGTTATTACGTACGACGTAAACGACCAAGGGGGTCCAAGTCCGAGTCCGAGGCGCCGATACAACTGATGTGTTTATACTGCGAGAGTACATTCCTATCGAGGGATCAGTAACGTCGAAAAGGCGAGAGCGATGACTCACGATCAGAAGCCGTTGGTACTGTTTCTGCGAGGGTTCCATTTCATCGGCGCCGTTGACGCCTTTTTGGAAATGTTGTCCTCGCTGGCGCTGGCGTGTTTTGTGGGATCGTCACTTGACTGGGTACTTCATCATCCAATGTAAGGTCAGGAAGAGGGGAATGGCCTGCGCCCGTCTCCCAAATTTGGGGGGAAGACTGCGGAACCTCTCCTATTCTCCTATTCAGACATTTCCGGAGAGAACAATCTGATCTGTTTTGCGAAGCTTTTGGACTAGGTTTACTTTGAATCCAGCGACCTGTTGAGGTGAAATCTCAGTATCTTTGTGGTACATTTCTTTTATAGACATTCCGTTCATAGCTCAAGGAACAGATCCGAAAAAGTTCTCCCGAGGTTGTCGCAGATGCGGCCAACCAACTCAAGGAGTGGCGTCAGGAGCTAGGCCGACTAGAAGATTTCTTGCCTCATCAGGCGTCGAGTGACCGGGTCAAGTACAACGATATCCCTGCACTGGAGAAGCAAATCAAGACTGCAGAGGCCGATATTCCTTCTGCGAGCGAAAAGTCGGAAGAAGTGCGTAGAAATTGTGGCGCGGGGTATGCTTCGCGAAACACACTGAATATGTGACTCTGTTTGTCAGGATGGAGAAGATACCTTTGACGTACCACTGGCGAAAAAGATGGAAAAGTAGGTGATGTATTCGGGGTCGTCGATGTACTCGAGGTCGGAAGTACGAGCTTGCTGGATTGTTGCGCGGTCCACGATCCATCGCTTGCTAACAGTGCGCCATGAGCTACATTCTGCGTGAGGACTTGTATCGACTAACCGCAAGATCGGTGATATCGACCGTTCTCCGCTCGTTCAACACGTCCTTGGGCACGTGAATGTACTTGGCGTGTGCAAGGATCAACGTGGTCGTGCAGACACCCGAGGTGGGCTAGATGATCGGCATGGTTTGGTAGAGTTGGCATTCCATGCTGAACGCACTCTCCTTGACACGCGGTGCTTTCACGAGCGTCTATTCGTAGGGTGGTCTCGATCACGGGAACGAATGAAAAGGTAACCGTAACGTACGCTAGGAAGTTTGGTGAGACCGCTCAGTGACCACTCGTCCACGTTGAATGGGGCGTCGATCGAAGTGGCGTTGGCGAGCTCGACAAAGGGCTCATTGATGATGTTGACTACGAACCTGCCGGTGCTGTTCTTGACGTTGGAAGTCGTGTCTTTGAGTCGACCCGGTGCTGCGTTGAGGCAGGAAAAGGCGATGGCCGGAGGCCAGTTTGTTATCTTTTAGACCGAAATCGAGTTATTTCGTTTGACTATCGGAAAAGGGTGGCACCTCTGACTTACCATCCCGAACGGACAAGAAACCACAACGACGATGAGCAGCGTGTCAGGGTAAAGCTGCTTGTTGCGCCAGTGAACAGCACCAAGCTTCCGATGCCGTCTTCCGAGATGGAAGAGATCGAGGCGATAGGCCTAGGAACGACACCGCTGACCATGAACACATTCGACTTGCTATCGAACACGGTCGGGGTAACCAGAAATCGTCTCGATTCGCCGCATAGAGGGGGATGTGCTTACGCGGGATCTCCGTCTGCAGTGAGGATGCGTCGGGCGTGCCGTCGGTCTTCTGGCACTATGACCAGGTCGGGTTGAATGAGCCCGTATACTTGCTACGAACGTCGACGCGATCGTGTCCTAGCGACCAGCCACATTGTGCCTGGCGGCAATGTGGATATGGATGGGGGTGGTAGGACAATGACCGTGCGGTTCAACGTCGGATGTTGAACAATCAAACCCTACCAAAACACTAATCCCCAGGTTCGGACCCTCAGTGGCTCCGATCTTTACCACTCTTATCCATTCAGTCGACAAATCCAGCATGGCTCTATTGCTAACAGGTCGACAGTACGCAGCTGCAGGACACGGGTGGCGGCATCAACAACCTTCCTCGAACGCTATCACATCAAACGTTCTACCACCGTGACGAAAATGACCCGACTATTCCCTGGTTGCCCGATTATGTAGGGAAACGTGCAGCCCGAGGATTTGGACTCGCCAATAGGCCGTGTTTGTCATCACACCTGTTGAAGGTTCGGACTCTCATGTGGCTCTCACTTAAGAAAAAGTAGAAAAAAATGGGTGCTGCTGTGAGAGACAAAGATGAGAACCACGACTGAGAGCCAGAAACTGGTATGGCCAAGACTGTCGCGGTCAAGATAGCGATACGCGTACGCGAGGTGATGGCTACAAATGTAGTGTTAGAGTAGGGCCAAGATCAATAGCACGAGAAAAGGAACCTGAATGCAGGTATCGATAATGGGGACACCCAGACGTATTGATATATGGTAGTCTTCGTGGCTTCTGTCAAGTTTGAGTTAAGTGAAAATGGCGTGGTTCGCGATTCTTTGAAAACGACGCCGAACCAAATCCCGTTAGTATAAGCATTGTCTGTATAAAAAAGAGGGATTCTTATGCTTGATCCTCTCTCCCAAAGTGGCGATTTTCGCATTGTATTTGATGGTTGGCATGCGTTGCACTCTAGCTTCAGACATCCGTGAACAGCATTTGTCACCCAGAGTTGCACGTAGCTCACTTTGTTTGCATATTCTTGAGGCAGCGACGGTCGAGAGCAAATAGAGGCTGTCTGAACATCAGCCAAAGATCGTACACGTGTCAATAGTTACTTTATCCGTATGCACCAACTGGTTGATTGCCACCACACGAAAACTTGCTGTCGTATGAGACCTGGCACCTAGGCAGCATACTGAAGATGAGCGTCAAGAACGCCTTGACGACGGGTTAACATTTCTTCGGAAGTATTGGAGCGACGTTGTTGTTCTTATCCCAGTATAATTTCGGCCTATCCTGTAAAAATCAGCACCGCGTGGAACATGGAGTATGAAGACGTACATACCCGATGATTCGATTCTAGCACACATCGATTGGCGAGTCGGACACTTCTCAGCAATGCTTGCAGATGGCTTGGATGGTTGATTCTCGGAAGGTAGTCGTCTGATGCGGTAGCAATCAAAGTAAGATTTTGTGATGCTGCCACCTTTCTTTAACCTGCGTCCTGCGTTGTACTGTCGACCTGTTGCCAGTAGAACCACTGGATTTGTCGACTGAGTGGTCGAAAGGTGGGAGCCGCATGAGAGTCCGAACCGAGAAATCCGAAATTACCCGATAAGTCCGTCACGCTCGTGACCACCCGCGCCACGTCACGATCACGCCGTATCGACGTATGTCTGCATCGCACCGAAAAAGACACAACGCGTATCGACTCAGACTGTTCTCCCGTCGCGCATACAATACACGATACGGTACTCTCTGCGTCAAAGTGCCCCATACCCCTCCCGCACCAAGATATCATCGTCCAGCTCTTCTCCTTCGTCAGCTACGATCCGATCCAGCTCGTGAAGTTCGTCGTCCAGCCCGTGTTCGCTCGCACTGCCTTCCTCGTCCGCGTCCTCTTCAGGCACCTCGATATCATCCACACCCATCTCCTGCTCTTCGTTCTGTGAGTCCGAGTCTTCTTGTACCTCACGCCCTTCCCGCTGAAGAAATTCGTCCCAGTCCCGCGTCACCTTGTGACCAATTCCTCCCCCACGAAACCGCATAAACATATCTCTATCAACGAACCTTTCAACCTCGTAAGTTACTCGTATTCGTGAATGACTTATACATCACTTACGTGTTGACATAGAAATATTTCCAGTCGCTGTTCCAGTCTGCGTCCCCTCTGTCCAGGCGCGCAAACGACGGTCCCATATATTCTTCTGTTATACCATATGCAAATGCCGGGACAAGGTGAACACCACGGATGACAGAATCAGGGCTAACGAAGCCAAGTGCGTCGGCTGGCCAGGTGATCCTTTTCGAAGAATTGGACGCGGTGGAGTCGTTTCGCATTCCATCCAGCGGAAAAGTTTGAGTCGCGTTGAAACCCTCGAATGAACAGAACGTCCACGCGCGATGGTTGTGAGAAGGGCGAATATTGGTCCTTTCGGTATTCGACCACCACGTGAAAGACTTGGATCACGCGAGCATACCAGTACGGATGTGTTCGCTCATCTTCTTGGGCAAGAACCATAATATCTGCGCGTGTTAGTGGATTAATAGTGTCCTGTTCACGCCGAAGGTCGAGGTAGTATAATTGACGCGTAATAGGCTATGGTTATAGATCTTGTTGTCCCGCAGAACAATACAGTCGCGATCGTCGTTGGTGAACTTGTACTCGTCTCGGTTGTACGCAAAACCGCGCAGACGAGCAAGTAAGTGATCTTTGAGCCGGGGAATATAATTCTATTAGAGATGTTCCGGTTAGTGAAATCCGAGTCAACAAACGAAGTGGTCACTACTACCTCGATGGCGGGATCCTCTCCACATTCCCCTAACCACTCGATGAGATCGTGCGAGGATCGTGCAGTAGCTGCAATGTGATGGTGGTCGATTGGTGACGAACGGAGCCGTTTGGCTCGTTTGTTTTGCTGGGACTCTGTTTCAAGGGTTTCGCGCGCTACGTTCACCCTTGTGAATAAATCGTTCTATTGCTTCTTGTTTAGCCATACTCGTAACCATCGTTGCCTTCTTTTTTTCTGTACGTGGAAAGCAATGCTTCAAGCATCGATGCTCGAGCTCACCCTGTCACTCAGTATGAGAAAAATGGACATGTTCTATTGTAAAGTGTCAGACGTACAACTTGAGTCGAGTAGTTGTCTGTAGTACCGAACTGTCGAATGGTAGCAGGATAATCACCTAGCGTGTGATACTTGTAAGTCGAAAGATTGAGCGTTTTGTGTTTTGGACCAGTCGAAGACTTCGTAGTGGATGCACATGGCTGCTTTGAGGCTGCAATTGCAGCCTCACGATGACCTCTGGCAGCATGTTCATGTGGTAGCTCTGTCGTGAAGTAGTAGGAACAGGTCGTTGCGTGGAATTTTCTGACTGTTCGACTTAACAATGCTGTCGCTGTATTGAACACAGAAAGCAAGGTGTCGCCCATCAGCAAAAGTGGACCAAGTCTGTGGGTACTGTGTGACACTGTACAGTGTGCTACAGTGGTCACAGTGTCACAAAAAGGTCCCCCCTCTGTGCAGTTGTCACAGTCACGGCCTGTCTGTGAGTCCCAGTGAGAATTGGTCATGTAAAATAGTGTGATCACATGTTATCGTATGTTTGCATGGTTGTATCTACACGACGCATGGTTTACTCATAAAGTGGGAGAGATCTGCATGCAACAGTATGCATACCAATGTCTGACTGTGTTTTCGGAGCAAAATCATATAGTTGCACTATGTGTTATGCATAGCGTTGCAAAAGAGATCTGAGATGACGGGAGTAGCCATGGTCCGAGCTGAAGGTAGTGACAAAGGGGAAGGCTGAGGTTTGAAGGGAAACAAAGGGGGTTCTCAAGGGGAAGGCCTTGGAACACACAAAGTGGCTTAGAAGTGTGCAGGGACTTAGAGAGATCTGGGAAGTGGTTCAAGAACAATGCTAGTATTGTGAAGATCAAGAATAAGGACTATAGTACAGGCAGTGATGGATTATATGCCCAGAATGTATGTGTTATGGTTGACTTGTTGTACACTTCAGTTTTTTTTTTTTCCTTCTCTTACTCCGACCCAGACCCTTGCTGGGAATGGTATCTCTTCATTGTTTCTCTGACTTGGCAGCACCTCTTCCCCATCTTCTGGTCCCACGCTGTTCCTTCTGCTCCTTCCAGATGGGACTCCGAGTAGTTGTTCCTTTTTCTCTTTCATACCTCTCACGAACAGCTTTCTACTCTGCTGTTTCTTTCACAACGGTGTCATTTCCCTGCTTCCACTCTCACATACTCATACATGTTGTGTCAGCTGCAGTTGTTCCGTCTGCTTCCATGGAGTTCCTCTGCTTATGTACTACAGAGTATATATACCACTGCTGTTTGTACAGTAGTCCTTATTCTTGATCTTCACAATCTACATCAGCAAAACCCTAATTATACCTCAGGCTGTCAAGAGTTACAGCATATTACAGTATTACTACAGATTACTACAGAATGCAACCAAAAACAGCATAGTAGATTACAGCAGCTGACAGCTTGACAGCCAAGAAACATGACAGGACTCTGGGATCACATCATGTCACAGTTTGTCACAGTGGGACACATTGGCTTGGCAGCACAGTGTGACAGCAGTATAGCTGAGCAATGTGACAGGCACCTGGCCCCACATTATGTCATAGTTCATCATGGTATGGCACACTGGCTCAACAGCACAGTGTGACAGCACACAGAGTTGACAAGGACCATAGTAACTACATGTTACACTTGACCCGGGTAGGGGTGAGTGTAGTCTTGGATGGTAGCATGGGCTTGACTGGACGCGGAGTGGTCTAGAGGTGTAAGCCTGACTAGAGTTGAGGGAGACAATGTGTGAGAGGGAAGTTGAGGAGTGTGGCTAGGCGAACAATGAGACAGACTCGTAGTGTGCAATCAACTTGGTGTATTCCAAGAAGAAATAGCTTAGGGATATATGTATGTGTGGCTGGTATTTAAGTGAAGGTAAAATGCGCACGGACCAAGAACATGAAAGGAAACTATCGTCGAGATAGGAAAAAAACAACATAGAATGTTGTCGAAGAACTGTGACTAAGGAAGAGAGAGAAATGTTATTGGTGGGGAGGAAACAATGACTACTAAGTGGTGAGTAATGTCAGCCAATGGATGGGAAAGGGGTCATCATAGAGGAAAAGGAAATGGTGTCTATGAGAGAAAGGAGAAATGGGGATGAATCATAACACTACACAAGTACTAGTACTAGTAAATTCTAATTAGACTACCATTTCTAATAGGCCGGAACTTAGATTTTTTGGACAAGTCACATTACATAATCATGTTCATTGTGTCATGCTTGTCGTGACCACTTCTTACCCCACACCCAAATGACTCCACCTCCACCTCCACCTCACCATTTTGAGTCCAACTGCTCATGCCATGCTGTCGCCTCATCATTTTGAGCCCAAACACTCACCTCCCAAGAAGCATGATTGATGACATGTGGTGTTTGCATGCATCAAAATGGAAGTTATGACATGCATTCAACACATGGATCATGAATCATGGAAGCATACCATGAGGTTGCTGCATTTATCATGAGTCATGATGAATTGTGAGATGTCATGATAAGGAAAAGAAGCATAACATGCATGTAATGCATGTATGATAGAAGAAAGGCATGAGGTATGGAAATGGAAGTGCATAAAATAAGGTGCAGCCTCATGTCATTGATAAGAGATAAAGGGCTGTGTCTGTCACAGGTTAGAAAATAAGAGGTGGTCCATTGGGGGTAACCATGACAAGTATTGAAAGTGAAGTGTCACATGTCTAGAAAGTAAGAGAAATGAGTAAGAAAAAGGGAAAAATATAGCATAAGATTTGTTAGGGGCTAAAGCCTGTCTTGTTAGGGTAAGGACCATAGTCCATATGTCCCATAACAGAAGTGATGGGCAACAAAGATTTCACTTTCAAAATTGATACTAAATGAAGAATACAAGCAAGTCTAGTGTTATGTTTTGTTTCCTATTCCCTATGTTGTCTTTTTCACCACTACTATTCCTCTTCATAGACACTTCCTTTGACTCCTTTGAATACATACAGTGACTCCAAAAACTATTCCAATATTTGACAATAATTCAGTGTGTGAAATGTCCTACAACAGGATGTGGGAATGTCACTTAGATTATGTGGGAACAATTAATATACATATGTTTGGCTACCAAATTAGTCTCTGGGTCATGTGATTTGGCTCAGATGAAGTTGAAATATGACCATTTTAAGATAGTCATGTTATTGGAACACTTTTTGGACTTTTGATATATAGTAGCTAGTGTATTTGGGATATATTAGTACTTGGTATAGCCTCCTTTTGCCTTAAGCACTGCCTCAACTCTTCTAGGCATGCTTTCAATCAACTTTCTGCACTCCTCCACTGGTATCTCCTCCCATACCCTCTAAACTCTTTTTTACAGCTCCAAAATCCCATCAGGAGGATTTTTAAACTCTGCTAGCCTTCTCTTGAGGTGATCCCAAAGATGTTCAATGGGGTTTAGGTCAGAAGATTGTGCAGGCCATACCATGGTATCAAAATCCTGCTCCTCTAGCCACTTCTTCACCTTTTTACAAGTATGCTTGGGATTATTGTTCTGCTGAAAGATGATGTCAAGAGAATTAAAACCATAATACTGCAGGGTATTCAGCAGGTCATCCTTCAAAATTTGAAGGTAAAGGTCACTATCCATTCTACCATCAATCTTTGCAGCATATCCAATTTGCTGCCAAGTCATATACCCCCATATCATCACTGAATCTCCTCCAAATTTGACTGTCCCCTGTACCAGCCTATCACTAAGCCCCTCACCTGGCCTTTTCCATACCCATTTGTGCCCATCTGACCCTAGACAATTGATTTTGGTCTCATTAGACCATACAACCCTTTTTCAATCCTCTATAGTCCAATTTTTATAAGCCATGGCAAAGTCCAAGTGAGCCTTCCAATGTTTGGCAGATAGTAGAGGGCATTTAGACTTGACAATAGCCTTCATACCAGATTTTTTCAAGTGGTTATGAATGGTATTAGGGTGGAGAGGCTGGTTGATGATATTGGATAGGGTTCTGGTCATCTGGACAGCATTTTCTGCCTTTTGAGATGAAATAAGATGGACTACTGTTGGATTGAATCACTCATACTGTACTTACATAATCTGTTACTTTACTGGTAGTATAGTTGTACTGTAGCTTTCCTCCATCTGCTATCACAAATAACCTACCACTGCCCCACTACAGCTGATCACCCATTGCAGGCTCTGGTGCCCGACTTTTCAACATAGTGGACCAGGCCTTGCACTATTGGGGTCTTACAAATTGATAGCCGCACAACAGGCTGTGCGAGTGTGCTGTTGACCGACAGGCCGTGTTGCAGACCATTCTCTTCTCTGTCTCTGGGCTGAAGTGCTGACCAACAGGCCATGTCGTGCACAGCATATACCCATCTTCTGTGTCTTGGCATGTAAGCACATACATCCAACCTGTATACACTCACATTTTTCATGCGTCCATCCTCTCTTTTTCAATCGTTTCTTTTTGCCCTCATTATAATCATGTTGACATCCATTCTCAACATCACTGTAATGCTGTGCCTCAGTGAGATGAACTACCTCACCTGGCATGTCCATATGTGTGCACTGTAGAAAACACCTAGGTCCTGTGGGTGGATAAAAGGGGTAGTCCGACCCGGTCAGTAGCAAGGGTTAAGGCAGAAGGGCATGAAAGGTTCGTCCCAAGGGTAGCAGAAGAGAACAAAAGTAGAAGGATGATGCTTAGGAGTCGTTTCCCAACCGGGTGAGCTCGCACCCACTGTCCATGCACTCCTCAAGCTTTAGAGGCTAGTGTAGGACTCTTCCATGGGGGTCCGGCCGGTACTAGGGCAGATAGTTGTATGCAAAGTCGCCAATGTCAGTAGGATCTCTTGCTTACAAGCTGGGTAGAGAGAAGAGGGTCCGGAAGGCTTAGGACCGTCGTAAAAGGGAGAATGGAAGATGATTTCAAAATGCATAAGACACCCTTTTATAGTCCAGGCATACCTGAGACTCTAAGTAAGTTTCACATGCAAATGGAGTCCATA
>JBBPTZ010000783.1:0-15101 GCA_038094315.1 Phylloporus cf. tubipes
GCGATTCCTAGCGAACTCCCCTCGTACACCTTCGACCCGACGACCGACCCGTCGTCCATACCCTCGGATTGAACCTCGGACACGTCCGACGTTCCGGATCTACGTTCGCAACGCTACGCGTAACACCAGCCTGTGCTGGGAACACTACATCTTTGTCATGTTGCTGACTCAGCAGTACCTTTATCCTGCATTCTGGCCCCAAGCCATTCCTTTAGATTCTACTGGATTGGGCCCCAAGCTTTCTTCTTGATTATCACATATGTTTCCATGAACAGCCTTCTTTTCTGGTCACCTCTCTCATGATGGCCTCGTATTTCCATATCATCTCACACTACTCAGCTGTATGTATCATTTGCAGCAGTTCCATGCAATTCCATCACATTCTGCTGCTTATGTACACTGTAGTATTTATACCTTGCCACATGTGTTACAATAGGCCCGGGCAGGGACTAGCGTAGTCTTGAAGGACCTGAGGACCAAGCTTGGACGAAGGGTGAAGGGCGAAGTGTCCTAGGGAATTCCTAGTGACAGACGACTGTTGCGATACACAGGGAGTCAGGGAACCTCAAGGGCGTTGAGGTGGCAAGGGACGAAGTGGTGTTGCACAACGATGACAGTCAAAGCAACACAGAGGTCAATCAAAAGATGACCTAAGACTTAGAGAGGGAGACCTTAGCACGGCTAAGGGATCAAGACAAGGAGCACTTGGATTCAGGTGGAAATACAAGAAAGACAAGCGTGAGAGGTAAAAGTATAGGAAGAGTTGGTTTATATATGAAGAGGGAAGAGGGATGACATAAGCGGAGAAGGAAGGTCATGGAACGTGATGGAACGTTCATGACAAAGCGTCTAGGATAAGAGATAAGGAGAGCGAATGGGAATAGGCCAGTTAGCGTGCAAATGGCTATTGGAAGATAAGGAATATGGGTATGGTGGCAACTGGCTGAAGGGAAAGAGCATCCGACGTGTCGCTGTGGTAGGCTAAGTAGTACATGGGAACAAGCGTAACAAGTGAAGGAAAGAATGAATCGTAACAACATGTACCATAGTTCCTTATTCTTGATCTATACAGTACTAGCATTGTATTTTGAGCCACACTCTTGGATCTCTCTTAGCCTCTGCACACTATTGAGTCACTCTGTGTGTTCCAAGGCTTTTCCCTTGAGAATCCCCTTCATTTACCTTCAAGCTACCTTTAGACTGCACATTGGCTCCTTTTGTCATCCAGTTGTATCTTTGGATAGAACTTCAGTCATGTTACAGTTGTGTTGTTATGTGCTTCTGTTTTTCTCTTTTCCTTTGCCTACTCTGACCCCGGCCCCTGCTGGGAACACTATCTGTTTGTCGTATCACTGACCTGGCAGTATTTCTATTCCGCTTTCTGGCCAGATGCTGTTTCTTCAGATCCTACTGGACCAGGCCCTAGGCTTACATCTTGACTATCTTATATGTTTCATGGACAGCTTATCTCCTCTGCTGTCTCTCTTATAATGGCATTGTTATCCCATCTCGTTTCCATCTTACTCATACATATTAGCCAATCCGCAGTAGTTCCATTCACTTCTACTGACTTCTACTGCTTATGTACATTCAAGTACTTATATCCTCACTGCATGTACACTAGCCCCCATTCTTGATCTACACAATCTTGTTACGGTCGTACTATTGCGTCAGTCTGTTTTCCTCTTTTCCTTTGCCTACTCCGACCCCGGCCCTTGCTGGGAGCATTACTTATTCGTCGTATCGCTGACCCGGCAGCTTCTTTACCCCGCCTTCTGGTCAGACGCTGTTCCCTCTAGTCCTACCGGAACTGACCCCGGGTATTTTCCTTGATCCTTCTGTACGTCTCTATGGACAGCCTTCTCTCCTCCGCCGCTTCTCTCACAACGGCGTCGTCGTTCCGCTCCCTTCACATTGACTAATATGTAGTGACTCATCCACAGTAGTTCCGTCCGCTTCCACGGACTTCTGTTGCTTACATACTGTCGAGTATTTATACCGCCGCTGCCAGTACTTGTAGCCTCATTCTTGATCTACGCAATCTAGCGTTGTTTCTTGAAACACCTCCTGGGACCTCTATGAGCCTCTGTACGCTCTGAGTTACTCTGTAAGTTCCTAGGCGATTCCTAGTGAACTCCCCTCGTAACACCTTCAACCCAACGACCGACCCGTCGTCTATATATCTCAGTTGAACCTCGACGACCCTCGACGTTCAAAGATCTACTTGTTCGCAACGCTACGCGTAACAAATCTAGTGTTGTTTCTTAAAACACCCCCAGACCTCTGTTAGCCTCTGTGTGCTATTGAGTCGCTCTGAGTGTTCCAAGGCTTTCCCCTTGAGAACCCTCTTCCCTCGCCCACCTTTGATACAATGACCACCCTGCTGTTGTCACCTTTGGATTGAACCTCGGCCTTCCCTGACATTCCAGATCTTCATTGCAATGCTATGCATAACAAGCCACTCCTGTCATTCTGAATCTTCTTTGTGATGCTTTATGTAACAAAAGATTGAGAATTTCCCTCTGTCCCTCCTATCATGGAGCAGGACCAACCCATCTTCATCCACCATAGCCCACCCTTCAAGAACCTCTTGCTTCTGATCTCCACAGTTGGATGATGAAACTCCTAAGTCCATCCCTGAGTCCATCCCACATTACCATCACCCCCAGCTCACAGGCTTCTCCCTGTCTGCCTGATCTAGCCCTTCACCCATCATACCTTCACCTCCTGTACCCCCACCCCCTCATACCCCTAGTCCAATCCAAGTTACCCCATTCCAGTCACCTCTTATGTTTTTTGTTATGCTTGACCCAGGTAGGGGCGGGTGTAGTCTCGTGAAGCCTGAGGAGTGGGGATGCAGGGCGAAGGGTCCTATGGATTTCCTAGCGACAGGCGTCTGTTGCAATTCATAGGGAGATAAAGGGGACCTTAGGGATGCCTAAGGCTCGAAGAACAAAGGGGTATTGTGCAACAATGACGGTTGAAGCAATACAGAGGCTACTCTGAAGTAAGCCTAAGACTTAATGAAGATGAAACCTGTTACAGACGCATTACAATGGATTTAGCACATATTTTTCATTCTCTTATCTTATCTTATCCAACAACCCACAGACATGTGACGCTTCACTTTCACTCTTGTCACAGTCACCCCTGACGTCTTATCTTCTTATCTTCTACCCTGTGCCCAGACACAGCCCTTATCTCTTATCCATGACATGAGGCAGCGCCTTATCTCTTATGTGCTTCTGATCTTCCATGCCTCATGCCTTCTTTTAATACATGCCATGTCCTCATGGTACGCTTCCATTCTTCCATGCTTCTTATGTTTCAGATCCATGCGCACACCACATGTTATGCTTCTCCACCTCATGCTACGCTTCCATTCCACACAGCCCTAAGGCTGTTCTCCTCATGGTGATACATGCAGTAGACACATGTTATGGACATATATGGACACATATTGGTAGATTCAGTACAAACATGTACATACCCCTAGGTAGTATATAAAGGCCCAGAGCCAGCCAAGGGACCTCAGTTTGTCCTCTTGGTTTTCCCCCTCCAACCTTGGTAACCAGAGAGTCTTGGTGCACGCTCACCAAAATCCCTGTTCTGTTTGAGCAGCCTATAGCACTTACGATTGGATTAGGTGTCAACATCTTCATTGGTTGTTGGGTTGTTTCAAAACCTAAGCATGGCTCAGGAATGGGACAAAAGGGTGCTTGGATTCAGGTGGTAGTATGAGAAAGACAAGTGTGGGGAACTATAGTACAAGAGTGGTGGGTTTATATATAAAGGGAAAGGAGGATGACATAAGTGGGCATAGAAGGTCACGGAATGTTATGGAACATTCGTGATGAAATGTCTGTGATAAGAGATAAGCAAAGGTGAATAGAAGGAAGCCAGTTAGCATGCAAATGGCTATTGGAGGATAGGGAATATGAGTATGGTAGTAACCGGCTGAAGGGAATGAACGTCCAACACATCACTGGAATGGGCTAGGAAATACAAGGACGACTAGTATAACAAGAAAAGAAAAGAATGAATCATAACATCTTCCACCACCAAGCTCAAAGTGACCCTACCTGCTGACTTCTCTGGAGAACCCACTGACACCATGTGCTGGATGAAAGCCATATGCACATACTTTGCTATCAACCCCACACTTTACGCTTCACACAAAGCTAAAGTTGTGACCACCCTGAACAAGATAAGTAAAGGTCAAGGTGTATCATTTTCCGAAATGTGGTACAACCTCATGACTAACATTGCCACTGCTGCTAGCAAGAAAACCTTTGTCAAACTCACTACCAACTTTGAGACCATGTTCTTCCCCTTCAACATCAAAGCCATCACCCACCACAAGCTCACCAAGCTCAGGCAAAAGTCCTTCTGCACTACTGGAGGCATTATGGATGATGGCTTTCAAAAGTATATCACTGACTTCCAGAACCTGGCTTCCAAAGCTGAGATGATGGATCATAACACCCTTATTGACATCTTCTTCCTGGGAATTGACTCTCATATCACAATGCTTATCTTGGATATTGAGAAACCACCTATCACTATTGCTGACTGGATTGCCAAGGCCAAGGCTTTCCACACCCAGATCTCTTGTATGGACACCCTCCAAAAAGGATGATCCACCTCCTCCTTTGCTTAATATCACACCATGGACCCCAATGCCATGGACATGAATATCATTTGCCTCAACAAACTCACCCCCACTGAATGTGCTAAATGTGTCAAGGAAGGCCTTTGCTTCCACTGCCACAAGAAAGGTCACAATGCTGGACAGTGCCATAGTGCCTTGAGCACCCTGGCATCTGCTCCCCCTCATCACCCCTAGAACATCTGAACCATCAAGACCACCACCACCCCCTCCATCATTAACACTTATGTCAACACTCTAAAAACCCAGGGCAAGAACAAGGATGAAGTCCTCCAGATCCTTAAAGTCTGCTTCAAGGATGTGCCCAAAGAAGACACATCCGTCACCACCATTGACACCTCAGATTTTTAGAATGGGAAGTCACCTCAATGTCTCCTTTCCTATCCATTTCCAATATACTAGTAGCCTTGCTAACTAAATGTATGCTCCTTGTCCCTGTTAAACTACAGGCCCTTGGAAAAACTGTTGACACCTTCACACTCATTGACTCCAGTGATACTGGAAACTTCATTGATGTCAATCTTCTTACACAAGCTGACTTCCCCTTGCAATGCCTCCCTTACCTGATTATTATGCACAATACAGATGGAACTGCCAATGCTAAGGGAACAATCTAATGGAAGACCTGGGTTGCTGTTATGGTTATATTATTGTGTGCCTCTGTTTTCCTTTTTTCATTCACTTACGATGACCTGGACCTTTATTGGGAACATTATCTCTTTGTTGTGTTGCTGACCCAGCAGTTTCTCTATCCTGCTTTCTGTTACGGTTGTACTGTTGCGCCAGTCCGTTTTTCTCTTCTCCTTTGCCTATTCCGACCCCGGCCCTTGCTGGGAGCACTACTTATTCGTCGTATCGCTGACCCGGCAGCTTCTTTACCCCGCCTTCTGGTCAGACGCCGTTCCTTCTAGTCCTACCGGAACTGACCCCGGGCATTTTCCTTGATCCTTCCGTACGTTTCCATGGACAGCTCTCTCTCCTCCGCTGCTTCTCTCACAACGGCGTCGTCGTCCTGTTCCATTCACATTGACACATACGTATTGACTCACCTGCAGTAGTTCCGTCCGTTTCCACGGACTTCTGCCGCTTACGTACAGTCGAGTATTTATACCACAGCTGCCTGTACTTGTAGTCTCATTCTTGATCTGCGCAATCTAGCGTTGTATCTAGAACCAACCCCCGGACCTCTACGAGCCACTGTACGCTCTTGAGTTACTCTGCAAGTTCCTAGGCGATTCCTAGCGAACTCCCCTCGTTCACCTTCGACCCGACGACCGACCTGTCGTCCACACCTTCGGATTGAACCTCGGCCGCGTCCGACGTTCCGGATCTACGTTCGCAACGCTACGCGTAACACCTGCAGAGTTATCATTCATTGCATCCAACAACAATTCATAATAAGCTTTATAGATCTGGGAATACTCCTTCCTGGAAAACTAGATTTGCTGTGCTATTCAAGAGTTTATAGTGATTGCTTTATGGTCCAGAGCACAGCGCAACTAGGATCCAAATATGTAAAAATGTTTTCCCAAGCAGAAGTTACTTACCACTACTGTTGAAAGGGCATACATACATAATGACATGGACTGGACAGGGTCTGAACAGTGGTGATTCATCAGACTGTGATCATAAGTATACCAAAAGTCAATGTGAAGTTGTTCAAGTTGTTCATTACTGAACCAGTGGATAACTTTTCACTGCAAGTGAAATGTAAGAATACCAATACAAATATGTGCCAAAGCACTTACATCGTTGTCATGCTGATGTATGAAAAATTCTTCATGATTGTTTGTGTCAGTAATATGCTCATGTTGGACAGCCTTCCACTCCAAAAGATGATTTGCATTGTTTATCACAGATGGATCGGCAATTATGAAAAAGGGTTTTGCATAGCACTCAGCCTTTGATGCTAGTTCTCCATGAAAAGTGGACATTTTGCAAAGTAACTAGTAGGTTCAAGTCAGCCAGATGTGGATCAGCAAAAAAATTCTTACCAATCTTTCTATTGCTTTGCTTGAAACAAGCTCTAGTAGGTGGTGAAGAAACAGTAGGACAGAAAGAATGTACATGTACTAGCTTCCTCCAACATATTGACATATGCTTGTTCAATGACTTTGCACATGATCAGTCTCCACAGCTTGGACCTGGTTTTTCAGTCAGGAAGCACAGGCCAACCAATTTTATCTACTATCTCGAAGAGCAATAATGTTCACACCTCCAGAAGAGCACCTTGCTGTTCCTCAGTATAGTAGCTTAACTGGTCAGGACCCAGGTCTTTTGATTGCTGCCCCTTTGATCTATGGTGTGAACCCATATATGTTAATAAAAGTCCATCAGATTGATGCAATTCAGTGGCGGAATTGCTCTGAGACAATGCATGTGAGGCATGTGCATGTGTATATGGGCTATCCCTGAACAAGTGAAGGTGCTCCTGGGATGGGAGTCTCCAGACATGGTTTGCAATGTGATGTCCAAGGATGTCTGTGTTTTCTCCCAAGACCTGTTATACAGGTGTGTAAATACTATTACAAGCATCAAACTTAAAACCTACCTGGATTAAATAACTTGCTGCTGCCATTCTCTTGTGGACTGTGTTTCCAATGGGTGTTGATGGGTCATTAGGCAAGATGGGATACTGTCAGGAAGTGTTGTTGCTCTGGTCTGAGGAAATTGGGGTAGACACCAAATTAGGAAGGAGGGAGTATAACATCCTGTTGTGAGTGCCAGGCTGTATTAGAAGCAGAATGTTTAGAGATGCAATAGGATACATGCAAATAGGTAGTGGTGGTGGTGGTGGTGGCAGCATTTCTTGCATCAAGCGTCTGTTGTATGGAATAGGTTGGAAGGGGATGGGTTGGAATGGAGGGATTGCACCAGTCAAGGTGGTATTTAGGGCACCATGCCCTTGGCCCCAACTTGAGCTTCCATGGCCCTGGTGTTCTTGCATACTAGGACCACCTTTAGAATATATTTTAGTAACTGAATGGTATATCATGAATGTAGTACTCACAGTGTGACATGGATGTATGACAAGCAATATTCCAGTAAAAGAGTATACAAGGATCATAAAAAATTGGGGAAGTGGTGGATGGTGGATGTCAAGAGCTGGGGATTGCACTAGAGAGTCCAAATGTCTTAAATGAGCCATCAGACCTGCCCCATTGGTAAATCTGTATTAGATAGCTGTCATCATAAGAAAGAAATAGGGTACATTACCAGTTGAACCTTTCAAATGGTAAAGATCACATAGATGATCAAGATAGCAAAGTTGTGAACTCACAGGAAGAAGCCTCAGTGTATCATCAGCTGAGCGTTCTGAATTAAATCTGAGCCAAAGTGGTGAGGTCACATACTTGCATCCACATCCAGCCTGCTCCACTAGTATTTCCATGTTGTGATAATATGAAGTAGGGTGTGTAACAAGCAAGGAAGAGGGTACATGCTTACTAATAGTAATGTGGGTAAGCAAACACTGTCAATCATGCAATCAAACTCACAGTATCATTGATCAAAGTCCAAACAAAGTACATAGAGAATACAAAAAAGTGAAATTTTCAAGAAAAAAATTGTAACAAATGGAGTCGGCCAGGGGAGTCAAGATAAAATAAGGTAAAGGTTACATTTCAGGATGAGAGAGTGAAGATAAAGAGCTATGTGAGATGCTACAACCAGACGAGCCCAAGTCAGAGAGACTAGCAGGAACAGCAGAAAGTTTGAGAGATGATAGGCTTGTAATTGCTGTTCCACTGGTGACCAAGAAGTGATGCAGTTTTCTGATCTGTATATCTGCCACCTTGAGAAGCACCAAAGCTTCTTTGTACTCATCATGAGTGATGGTGCACATGATGTTCATCTCATGGATGTGAGAAAGACAATACTTGACATCTATAGAAAAGGCCTCACAACTTGTGTGAGCAAGCTGTAACATCCATAATGCATGCAGGTCTTCAACATTCTTCTTTCTCTTAGCTGATATCTAGCAAACTGTATTGGAGCACATCAGAAAAAATGTGTAACAGTACTCTTACAATAGTAAGCATCTTTTTCACCCTCTTCAAAGGACGAGACCCCTGATTTGAAGGCAAGGCAAGCTCAAAAGGCCACTTCAGAGGATACTCCTTGCAATGAATGTCAGCCAGTAAATGAGTCATGTTGTCCTTTACTTGATCTTAAGCAGGTAGGGAGTCTGCCAAAGTTGTTGTGGCATCAAAAGTGGGTGAAGATTCCAGGTCTACAGAAACTGGTGAGTCTATCAACAGAACCTTAGAAGATGATGGGGATGGTATATTCAGGGTCATAGGATTGATGACAGGGGATGAATGCTTTGGATGAATTGGACTGCAAAACTGTTGAATAGAGAACAACATTTGGACACCAGGTTGATGCATCATGGTTGACTTCAAGTGGTGAGAACTAATCATAACCCTAAGCTGAAGCTTGATAATGTTATGCTGTGGATAATAACACTCACTTCAACAGCTGCTTATTGGCCTTCATCAATGCCATCTGTTGGAGCCAATATGGTGCCAACAAGCCTCCTTTCTGTCCTGTTCATTGGGGCTAAAACTTCTGATGAAGCCTTGTCTGTTCAATATGAAAACTGTGGCCAGTGCACTGAGCTAACTTTTTTTATCTATTCATGCAGCAATTTATTTGTGGCTCACTTCCCACATGTTGGAGCTAATATGCTGACCAAATCCCACCTCTCTGCAGGAGCTAGGAGTCCCCAAAACTATGGCCTGGTGCATTGAAGTGCTCTTTTTTGTGTATCTCTATCTATAATGGCTAATAAATTCTGATAAATAATGGAATTATAGACAATGATCACTTAATGACCCAAGAAAATGGATCTGGCTATTTCTCATGTCAATTTGCCATGCAGTAACCCCACTGACCTGTTTTGCCTGTGCTGTGGCAGGTTCTTTCTTAGCACTGAGCATATTATTGAACACCTCTCCAGTAATGTCCGTTGTGGCCACTGGGCTGCAGAGCACTTGCCCAGTGTCGATGGAGTACATTCTCAGACAAACAACCACTTTGAAGGAGAGGGCACCACAATAGATGGTATGATTTCATGTTTTGTAACTTCAAGTTACACTGCATCACCACTAGATCTCTTCAAGGACAATGAAGATGTGCAGGCTGCACAGTCTGCTGAGACTGATATTGACTATGTTCACTGTGCTCCACCTGACACTGCAGTACCACCATCTAACTGCCACCATATCTACCACCCAAACCATTCTGTTATGCTTGACTCGGGTAGAGGCGAGTGTAGACTTGACTGGGTGGACGACGTCAGCAGAAGTGTGGGCTTGACTGGACGTGGGGACACTAGAGGTGTAGGCCTGACTAGGGTGAGACTTGGAGAACGTCAGTAAAGTAGTCAAGGAAGGTTGTCGAGGAGAACAGCTAGGCAAACGATGAGACAAACTCGAAGTGGGTGATCGACTTGATGTATAGTCAAGTAGAAATAGCTTAGGAAATACATGTGTGTGCGACTTGTATTTAAAGAAGAGGAAACGGCGCACGGACCAAGTATAAGAAAGGAAACTATCATCGAGATAGGAAAGGAACATTGTAGAACAATGTTGAAGAAACATGACTAAGCTGAGAGGGAAATGCTATAGGGTGGAAGAAAACAATGACTAGTAAATGATGAGTAATATCGGCCGATGGATAGGAAATGAGTCATCGTAGAGAAAAAAGAAAATGGTGTCCGTGGGAAGATAAGAGGAAAAGAGAGGAATCATAACACATTCCATAAGCAAGGGAGATACTAAGAACCTCCTTGCACATATGAACAATGATGAATATGCTCCTATCCATAACAATGACAATCTTTATTTTCCCTTTGTGTCACGAAGCAAATGAGAGCTTGCCAACTGGCTCTCGAGTGGTGCACTCTCAATGAAGGAGATTGATGCCTTTTTGTGGCTCAAATACATAAGTGTCCCCATTGCATTATATGCGAAATTAATCTCCAGCTTCTAGACTTTGAACAACCCTGTTTCTTTGAAAAATGCTCAAGACCTTCATAATTGTATCAAATCACTGCCTAAGATCCTGCATTGGCACTATCAGGAAATCAGGATCAATAATTACCAAATGAAGTTGCCTGTTGTGTTGTATTGGTGGGATGGTCTTGAGATAGTGGAGCATCTCTTCAGCAATCCCATGTTCACAAACTGCATGGACATCACTCCATATCAGGAGTATGAAGTCATTTCTTGGGAAAATAAACATGTTTATGGAGAATTCATGAGTGGGAATCATGCATGGAACTTGCAGGTAAGTTAGTTCCATACACATCCACATTGATGTGTATAACTGATCAGTGTCCTTATAAAAGGATTCCCTCCCATCTGCTTACTCATTTTTAGATGTGATTGGAGTGTCAGACAAAACTCCTTTGACGATAGAAACTGGAAATAAGGAAATGCATTCACTATTACTATCCACTGCAAACATCCACACCGGCATACGGATGAAGGCCACATCTCATGCATTCACCCTTGCTGTCTACCTTCCAATTCCCAAATTTCGCAATGTCCCACCAGCCGTCCAGTCTGTGTTGTCAGCACATGTCTACCATTACTGCATCTTGATTGTCATGAAGAATCTGGTTGCCATCAGCTCTTCTGGAAAAATTATCTCCAATCCTACAGGAAGCCTTCGACACATGCATACCCCTCTTGTCTCCTGGATTGCCGACTACCCTGAACAACTTATGATCATGTATACTTCATCAAAGAGCTCACCCCTTTTGTTAGCAACCATAGAGCAATTCAGTAACACCACACCCCATCCTCCCTGTGATTATGACCACACACTCAGCACAATTGAAGACGCTGTCACTGCTTGTAATCCACTCAACATTGCTGCATTCCACAAAGCATATCTGTTATTGTGGTTGAATGGTGTTGTGGAGCTGTTTTGGAAATGTTGGGGCAATGCCTGTTATGCATAGCATTGCAAGTGAGATCTGGAATGGTAGGAGTGGCTGACATTCAATCTGAGGGTGACAATGACAATAATGGTTGACATCCTAAGGCAAGTGAAGGGGGTTTGTAAGGGGAAAGCCTTAGAATACTCAGAGTAACTCAGTAGTGTGCAGGGACTAAGAGAGATCCAAGGGTGGTTTTAGATACAATGCTAGTATTGCACAGATCAAGAATGGAGATTACAGTACATGCAATGACAGTATAAGTACTCAAGTGTATGTAAGCAGTAGAATTGGATAGAAACAGATGGAGCTACTGCAGATTGGCTAATATGTATGAGTAATGTGAGAGAGGAGCAGGAAGACAACACCGTTGTGAGAGAAATGATGGAGAAGATGGGCTGTCCATAAAATATACAAGATAATCAACAAATAAGTCCAGGGTCTGGTCTGGTAGGATCTGAAGGAACGGCATTAGGCCAGAAAGCAGGATAGAAACAATACTAGGTCAGTGATATGACAAATAAGTAGTGTTCCCAGCAAGGGCCAGGGTCAGAGTAGGTAAAGAAAAAGTGGAAAACAGAGGCACACAACAACGCAACCGCAACAATGCCTGTCCTTCTTGCTTCTTAACCCCTGATATCCTGCATCAGTGGCACAAATTCTATTTCAACCACTGTGTACATTGGGTAATCAATATCATAGGGCGTGAGGAATTTGATTGTTGTTTAGTTGCCATCCAACCAAGAACAGGAATGAGGTATTGGGCAAATGGCATGTCTACACTCAAACAATGCACTAGTCATGAACATCAGAATCTGGAGAAGTTACTTCCAGCTGTCACAGCTGGTGTAGTTCCTGACAAGGTGCTTTGTGTACTGCACACTATCACTGAGTTCATCTTCATTGTGCAAAGTCTCTTCCACTATGATGAGACCATCCACAGCCTTCAGGAAGCACTACATGAATTTCACCATTACAAGTCTGCTATTATTGATGCAGGTGGTTGTCTCAGAAAGAATGGTTCCTTTAATCATTTCCAGATACTGAAACTTGAACTTGCTCAGCATGTTGCATGAAGCATATGCGAGATGGGGGCTCCATACCAATGGAGCAGCAACATCACAGAATGCTGCCACATTATGCATGTGAAAGTACCATATTGTTTATCCAACCAAATCCTTTTCTATGCTGTTGTTGGTGGAAATGGTTCAGGAGGCAAGGGTCATGATGGTCCATTACCCAGACTTCAACTGGATCTCTGGCATGTTGCTGGGTGAGCATTATGTTGGATCCACTCACAGACAAAGGTCCATTTTTGATAACCCTCGTTTACTGGTTTCAACAACAAACATCATTGCCATCCTCCTTACCATGCAACCCCACTGCCCCAACCTTTTACTCAATAACATGGCAATGTATCTTGGACTTGAAGACTTGATCCCTGCTCTCAGTGACTATTTTTCTGGCCATACTTACACTGCTTGCCATGGTTGTCATCTCTTATCTGCTTCCTGTATGCTGCTATTCCAGGCTATCCATTCCTGGGAAAAGTTGTGCATTCAGCAATGTTCATCACAGGATGTAGAGATAATTGCACCTATTCAGACAGTGCAAGCCATACTGCCAAGTAACAAGGTACCATTTGGCCATGGAAATACAGTGTTGGTTGCGCACAAAAGTGGTGACACTTTCTCATCTAATCCCTGATCTGAACATTTGTAATCAACAATTAATTTGATATCATATCACACTAAGTCCAACCACAGGCTATGTCATCATTCAAATTCGAGTGATTTTCCAACCTATTATATGCCCTCCTTCTTCCCCCCTCATTTATATTGAGTTCTTTGACTTCTCCAACTTGCACTATATAGTGTTAGATGGGGTATGTATTGCCACTCCCACTCCTTGCATTGAGATGTTCCTCATTCATTGATGTCTTCAATCCAATGGTATGCCACTCAATGATGTTGTTCCTCTTGACAGTGTGCATCAGGTCATTCAGCTTGTCTCCAAGTTTGGTGTTGAAGCTCCTGGTACAATGATGGGCAACAACTGCTTACATGTTTGTTGTGAGTTCTATGTCAATAGTTTTGCAGACAAGGAAACATTTCACACCATACTTAGCTACCAATGATTAGTATTTCTGATGATTCTTTACTATGATCACTTTTCACCTGCCTGTATTTTTGTTTGTGCAATATGATCAAATTCACCATGATAACTGATATATTGCTAATTATGAGAGAGTGTCACCTAAGGTTATGTCATGTTGAATGGCACCCTGTCCCAAACAGATTGTGCATAACGTTGACCAATAAGACACTGGATACTTGGCTTTTCAACAACATAATGGTTTTTGTTGGTTTCCTCAACTGCTGGTCTACTGATGAGGCCCATGATCAGTGGCTTTCCATTATTGTGTCACAAAATTTCCCACAACATCCACTTGTGTAGCTAATACCCTCATTTATCAACTTACTTCTCATCTTTCACATAACTGAATTCAACATGGATAGACATGTACAATTTGTGCACTGTAGTGAGGTTTCCAACCATGTTGTATTATCTAATGTTTGAATGAGTCCAATCGATTCAATTTAGATACTGATTCTGAAAACAACTCACCAACAGCCCAAGCCTCTGATACAGAGAGCCAGAGAAAAAGCACACCAAGACCAATGTTCCAAGGGTATGCTTCATCTTGGATGTCAAATAAAATGCTAACTTGCAATTTAGCAATGTTCCTAATATATCAGCCCCTCAGCATCATGCCCCCATATGAATGGGTCTTGGTCAAGCAAAAATGCTACTTGACATTAAAGTGCAAAAAGGACAGACAGGGTGAGTAGTACATTTTGTCATTATTATATATTAACATTAGATGACATGCAGAAGTAGCAAGCCAGCAAGGCAGAAGCAGCAACCAATCAGTATGGGGCTTGGCCAAATTGAAATGCCTCCTGAGGGGAAACTAAAGAAATGACAAACAAAGTGAGTAGTATGTTTTGATATTATTATATATTGGTGGTAAAAGATATATAGAAGTAGCAAGCTAGTGAAGAAGAAGCAGTCACGAAGTGATATGGGGCTTGTTACACTTGACCCAGGAAGGGGGGCAGGCATAGTCTTGTAAGACCTGAAGGTGAGAGGCGAAGGGCAAGGAGTCCTAGGGATTTCCTAGTGACAGGCGTCTGTTGTGATACACAGGGAGATGAGGGACAAAGAGGTGTTGCACAACGATGACAGTCAAAGCAACACAGAGGTCACTCAAGAGTAGACCTAAAACTTGGATGAGACTGTCGGATTACAGACCATCTACCTACTCATTAGTCATACTACAGTCCCTCTTTTCCTATATTTCCTATTTTGGACACTACCATAGTCTACACGTTTACGCCGCGAGCCCTTTCCCTCCAGTCTCATACCACTCGACTGGAGGTAGCTACACTACACATCCATTCCACATACCTCTTCTGACTCAGT
>JBBPTZ010000784.1:0-15097 GCA_038094315.1 Phylloporus cf. tubipes
AAGGAGATAAAGGGATTGGAATCTTTTTGAGCCATGAGGCTAAAAAAGTTGCCAGGAATAGTATGAGTGGACCCAAAGGCTGACTTGAGCTGTTTGCAACAAGTAGTGGTATACAACATCTAGAAGGAAAAAGATGGGAATAAGCAAGTACAAGATTGAATTCAAATATACTATTAAACCCAGATCCTTCTAGGCAAAAAGTCTGGAGTTTTGGAGTAGTGGAGATTTGCTAAGTGGGCATGGAGTAGATTGGAGAGGGGGAAGGACTCTTGGCACAGGACCTATGTGTTGCACTCTTGTACTTGTGGTTCTTGAAGGTCAAAGGTCAGAAGGGAGAGTCAAAAGACTCAAGTGTAGGAGAGATAGGAGAAAGTTAAATCAATATTTGAACTGAAGTAAATACAAAGTGTTATACTTGACCTGGGTAGGGACAAGTGTAGTCTTGGACTGTGAGACAATGTCAACAGAAACATAGGTTTGACTGGATGCAGAGTAGTCTAGAGGCATAGGCCTGACTAGAATTGATGAAGGGAACAGGGTTGAGGGTTTAATGGGAAGTTGAGAAGTGAGGCTAGGTGAACAATAAGACAGACTCAAAGTAGGTGAATGACTTGGTAGATTGCCAAGAAGAACTAGCTTAGAGTGTACATGTGCATGTGACTAGTTCTACTATGTGACTAAGGCATCCAAGCTAAGAGATTAGTCAGAAAAAGGAGTATAGATACTATGAGTACAACACTGGAAGAATACTGGTTATAAAGAGAACAACAAGGGGAGTTCTACTTGAGAAAGGTAGCTTGTCAATGGTAAAGAAGGAAAATAGGGGCAGTGTAAGGAGAAATTGTAACACAGAGCAAAGTACATAGTTTATATACTTTTGAAGTTGCACCAGATTCATAAGCCAGAACAGAGTGTTACCAGAGTATTACAAATTTTAATAAGATGGAACAAGGGACTGAGTAAGACAGGAAGATGATATACTGGAATATCAGAGCTGTGCAAAGCACAGATCTCAGAGGAGAACAAGAAGCAGAGCTAATACAAAAGAAGGTAAGATAGAACAAGAATATACAAAAACATAACAGAAATGGTCTGAAGGTCATGACCCAAGGATAGGAGAATACACCTGGAGTTGGCATGGAGTTGAGGAGCAAAGGCTAGAATTGGACTTGTGAAAAGCAGCATATAACAGTTGGACATTCTGGATGAAAGATTCAGGTGTGAAGCATTGTGATTTTGAATTTCCTACCAGCACAATGAAATTTTAATTTCTTGAACATAAAGAAACCTCACTAGGTCTATGGTTTGTTGGTAGACATTGAAGAACCCTGATTAACCATTCAAATGGAAACATTCACCAGAAGTGAACTAGACTGAAGACAGTAAGATAGTCAAATATATGAAATGATGTGTGATGGTTTGGCCATAAAGAGAACATGGGGTATAGCCATTGCAACTTCCCAACATAGTCCACAATGCATGATCAACACACAAATGCATGTTCAGCAGTCATTGTTCTTGTGAAGATGAGGTAAACTGCCAAAACAAGTGACATTGTATGCTCAAAAAATGTAGTTGAGGTGGATTCAGGATTGTAAGCATCCCATATACCAATGAGTGTGAGTGGAATATAGATCATAATGAGTGACTGCCACTTATCTGCTTTGATAAAACCAGCTGATGGATTACCAAAATTTCAAAGTGGGGATTCTAACTATGAAGGTATAGAGATATCATGAATAACTTTGTGTATTCTTTCAAAGGCTTCTCCATTGTCACACTGATATTGCTGGGTAGTCAGAGAAGCAAAAAAGGGCTTCTGGAATTACTACAAGAATTGTTAATATTATGTCCAATTAGCAATTTAAAAATGCATCCAATTAACAAGCACCTTCATGTAGTCAACTTTAAGCACCCTAATGTTACAATTCCTTCTTTTTTCCCATGCTTGTCCTTTTCATATACCACTTAACCTAACTCAGTGATGTGTTGGATACTCATTTCTCTTTGGCCAATTACTATGATACCTGATATCTCTATTGCTCTATAGCCATTTGTCTAGTAATTGGTCTTTTTCTGTTCACCCATGTTTATCCTTTGTCATAGATGCTTTGTCATGAATGTTCTCCAACATTCCATGACCTTCTACTTCTCACTTATATCATTTTTCTTTCCTTTAGTATATAAACCTGCCATTCATATACAATAGCTCTCCATACTTGTCTTTCTTGTACTTCCACCTGAATCCAAGTACCCCTTGCTTTTGTCCCTTAGCTGTGCTAAGGCCTTGCCCTTGATTAGTCCTAGACCTACTATTGAATGGTCTTTGAGTTGCTTCAACTATCATCGTTGCACAACTCCCCTTGCCCTCTTGTTCCTTAACAGCCCCAAGGTCCCTACATCTCCCTATGTATTGCAACAGACATCTGTCACTAGGTATTCCCTAGAATGCCTTTGCCCATCATTCCTTACTCCTTAGGTCCAACAAAACTACATTAGCCCCTATCTGGCACTATTGTAACACCTAGTTTGCTTTGAGGGTGGGCAATCCAGTGTCTGACAGATATATTTCAGTGAATGACCATGCTTCTGAAACAAATTCTCCTGAAGCTTATTCATGAAGTTGTCTATATGTGAAGTGTCATAAAGAAAGCACTTTGATAACAAGAAGTCCATGGACAGCAAGAACTTGCAATATCTCCTTTGCTGTCATTAAAAATGCTCAAGCATCCTTGAGTTGTGGTACTTTGAACTTATAGCTAAAGGCAGGTAAATGTTTGCTTGCATGTGGGTTGTGGGTTTTATCAATGATCCCAAGCAGCCTTCATATGTGGTGTGAAACCAAGCTCTTCAAAACATAGTATATTATATTGACAACAAGCTGCTGAGATGGATTCCAGTATGGTAATAGCCAAAGGTTTGACCAATAGACATCATACTCCTTGAATAGTTTTCATGTTCTGCTGTAATTGAGGCATCTCTCCAACACTCAGCACAATGATGAAAATCATCTTTGTCTTGGGGCATCCAGTTTTTGAAATTCATGTGACCATAGCTATTCTTGTGATAGCAGTTGCATGCACCATAGATTAAATAACTACAGATCCCAGCAAACCCAGAAAAATATTGAGCAGCAGAAAGATCACGAATGGCCAGAGTGATAGTGCTGTGCATAACTCATTTATTGGAATAGTTAGCCATTTAGGAGTATTGAACACCTTTTTCCCACAAGGAAGCAAAGTTGTGAATGGTGGGTGAATGTAGTGGTTTAAATATTCAAGTGACAGCTGGACAGGGCCAGGGATAAAACTGGCCAGGTATAGATTCTCTGGTTTGTACTTGATATTGATGGATAAATTGAAACAAGCCATTGATATTATTCCAGATGACTTTTTTGGGCCATAAACTCCCATTTCTTCTGGATGAAAAAAGTCAACATGCAACACAAATGCATACTGCCCTTTATTAGCTCTGTCAATGAATAGATTTCCCAGAGTTGGCCCATGGAATTCTTGCAAAAATTAAGCCTTGAAGAAATGTTTAATGAATCAGGATGGTAATCCAGACAGAGATGCAATGAAATCATCACAAGATTGATCCATAAGGTTTTTGATGTTATATTGGGTAATGAGGCTGGTGAGCTAGTCATTGAAGTCATGGTAGATAAAAGTCTTCTTCAGAGCATGTCCACCAGTTGCATGTATTTTGAGAAATGGTTCCCCACATTTGGTTTCTGGAGTTGGGTAGTGTTACAGTTGAGTTGCTGTATGCGTCCATATATCTCTTTTCTTTTTCCTACTTAGATTCTGAGCCCAGTTGGGAGCATTATTTTTTTGTTGTATTACTGAACCAGTAGTATCTTTACACTTCTTTCTAGCCCCATGCCATTTCCCAGCTTTTACCAGAAGAGGTACCAGTATTGTTTCTTCTCTTTCCTATTGCTTCTATTGGACAGCTTACCTACTTGGTCGTCTCTCTCATGACAGCCTCATCTCCCCAACCATTCTCACATTACTCATACATATGTGTCATTCACAGTTGTTCTATGCAACTTCATTGCATTTCTCTGCTTACATACTGCTCAAGTATTTATACCATTACTGCTTGTACATTAGTCCCCATTCTTGATCTTTGCAATCCAAACATAGTATTTTGAACCACCCTCCCAGATCTCTCTAAATCCCTGCACACTTTTGAATCACTTTGTCTGTTCCAAGGCATACTCCTTTGTACACATCCTTCACTTACCTTCAACCTTCAGATTGAACATCAGCCACTCCCACCATTCTGAACCTCTTTGTCTATGCTTTGCATAACAAAAGATCAAGAATCTCTCTTTATTCTTCTATCTAGGAGCAGGACCAACCCACCTTTGTCCAACATAGCCAACTTTTTGAGAATCCCCTGCTTTCATCCTCTGTAGTCAGATGACAAAGAATCTGCTTCTTGCATATCATACACCCCTCATCACCCTCAACCTCAGCTCACAGGCCTCCCCCTATTAGCCTGACCCAGCTCTTCATTCACCACATCTTTTCCCCTTTGCTCCCCCAGCCCTATCCAGGTTATCCCACCCCAGTCACCCCTCATGTCCACCACTGAGCTCAAAGCAGCCTTACCTGCATCTGCAAACTGACCCTAAGCTGTGAGGCTCTGTACAGCTCTGTACAAAGTGCTACAGTTGTCACAATGTCACATAAAGGTCCTCCCCCATGCAGTCACATCACAGAGCCCACAGTGTTGTACGGATTTGGAAAGCTGTGCAGCCCCAGAATTTCCATGATCACTGCATAGTACATACAGTGCCCACAGATACCTATAGGTGGACAAAATTCTACTTTACTTTTTTTTTCTTTTCAGACACTTCTCTCAATGTTCATGTACAAGATATATATTATTTCTACTAAGGTACATTGTACATACAACATGTTGTTGTTGTTGTCAATACAGTGGTGTGATGGCCACTGCTGCTATGTCATTGTTGTTAACATAGTGGTGGCATGGTTGCTGTGCTGTCCTCATCTGGGAGGTGTCATCTTGTCATTGTTGACATGGTGGTGGCCATGTGGTGACCACTGCCACTGCCATGTTGTCTTCATTGGGGGTGTTGTCGTTGATATAGCAGTGGTGTGACAACCACTGCTGCTGCATCATCATCATCAACATAGTGGTGGCATGGTCACTGTGTTGCTGTGCTGTCCTCATCTGGGGGGTGTTGTCAAGTTGTCATTGACATGGTGGTGGCCATGTGGTGACCACTGCCACCACCATGTCATCCTCATTGGGTAAATTATTGTTGATATGGTGGTGGTGGTGGTGTGATGGCCACTGCTGCTGTGTTGTTATCGTTATCAACATGGTGTGATGGTGGTGGTCACATGGTCACCATGTCACTGTGTCACCTTTGTCTGGAGACATCCTCCTTGTCAGGGTGGTGGTTGTGGTGTGGTGACCACCTCCACACCATGTCGTCCTTGTCAGGAGTGTTGTCATCACCAATATGGTAATGGTGGTGGTGGTGACCATGTAGTGACTGCTGCCATGTCCATGTCAGCATCAATACAGTGGTGGTGTGACAGCCACTGCCACTGCATTGTTGTCCTTGTTGTCAACATAGTGGTTGCCATGTTGCCATGCTGTCCTCGTCTGGGGGGCATCATTGAGTCATTGTCAACATGGTGGTGGCCACATGGTGACTGCTGCCACTGCCGTGTTGTCCTCATCGGGGGCATCATTGTTAATACAGTGGTGGTGGTGGTGGTGGTGGTGGTGGTGAGGTGGCTGCTGTGTGATCCTCATTGGAAACAGGGTGGGGACATCATCTCATCCCCCTCGTCATTGTCAACAACACAGTGGGGGCTGGACAGGACATGTTATCATTGTTGTCATTAGTGCAGTGGAGAGGGGGGGCTGGGACACCATTGTTGTCATCAATGCAGTAGGGGACTGGACAGGATGTGTTGTCATTGCCATTGTTGGTATGGTGGGAGACAAGTGGTCAGGCTCGAAATGGTAAGGTGGAGGTGGAGTTATTTGGGTGTGGGGAGAGAAATCATCATGACAAGCATGACACAAAATGAACCTGATTATGTAATGTGATTCACTCCAAAAATCACAAGTCCTGGCCCATTAGGGATGGTAAACTAACTAGAATTTACAATTAGTAGTATTTACATAGTTACTACAGTCCCTGTCAGCACTATGCACTGTTGCACTGTGCCATTGAGCTGGTGTGCCATATTGTGATGACCTGTGACATATATGGAGCCAAGTGCCTGTCACATCACTCGGCTATAGTGCTGTCACACTGTGCTGCCAAGCTGGTGTGCCATAATGTGACTGTTACGATTCATCCCTTTTTTCCACTTCTTCTCACAGACACCATTTCTTTTCCTCTATGATGACTCAATCCCTTCACATCGGCTGATTACACATTATTTACTAGTTATCATTTCCTTCCCTCCAGTAGTGTTTCTCTCTCTCTACTTAGTTATATTCCTTCGATGTTGTTCCACAACGTTCCTTTCCTATCTCAATGATAGTTTCCTTTTGTACCCTTGGTCTGTGCACATTTCTCCTTCTACTTAAATATGGGTCACATGCACATGTACTCTCTAAGCTATTTCTCCTTGACAATACATCAAGTTGATCGCCTACTTTGAGTTCGTCTTGTCATTCACCTAGCTGCTCTCCTTGACCCCTACTTTTCTCTCCAGCCAACATCTCTTCTCTTGACTCTAGTCAGGCCTATGCCTCTAGACTTTCCTGCATCCAGTCAAGCCTACACTTCTGATGACATTGCCTCATTAGTCAAGGCTACGCTCACCCCTACCTGGGTCAAGCATAACAGTGACAGGATGTGGGACCAGGTGCCTTGTTACATGGCTCAGCTGTAGTGCTGTCAGCTGCTATAACCATCTGCTGTTTTTGGTCGAATTCTGTAGTAATGCTGTCATATTTAGTTACATTCTGTAATAATCTGTACTAATGCTGTTATATGCTGTAAAGTCTTACAGCCTGAGCTAAAGAGTGCATTTTGCAGATGTGCCAACTTCTCCAAAGAATCCACTGACATCATGCACTGGATGAAGGCCATGCACATGTACTTTGCCATTAACCCCACATTCTATGCCTCAGATGAAGCTTGAGTCATGACAATCTTGAACAAGATGAGGAAGGATCATGGTGTGTCCTTCTTGGAGATATGGTATGACCACATGGCCAACACCAGCATCACTAATGCTGAAAAGACCTTTGAAAAACCCAATACCAACTTCAAGTCCACATTTTACCCCTTCAACATCAAAGCCATTGCCTGCCATGAGCTCACCAAGCTTAGGCAGAAATCCTTTCACACCACCAGAGGTGTCACTGATGACAGCTTCCAGAAATATATTACAGACTTCCAAAACCTGGCATTCAAGGCTGGAATGACCAACCAAGAAACCCTTATCAACATCTTCTCTTTGGGACTCAACTCCCATATCTCCATGCTTATCCTGGGCATCAAGAAGACCCCCATCACCATTACTGACTGGATCACCAAAGCCAAAGCTTTCCACATCCACCTCTTCCAAATGGACACACTCCTAAAAGGCCACAGCATCCCCTCCCTAGTTCAACACCATTCCACCCCTGATCCCAATGCTATGGACATAGATATTGTTTGTCTCAACAAGCTAACACCCTTTGAATGTGCCAAATGCATCAAGGATGGCCTTTGCTTCTGTTGCCACAAGAAAGACCATAATGCTGGGCAGTGCCATAGTGCCTTGAGCACCCCAGCACCCACCCCTACATGCCACCCCAAACCATCCACAATACTGAAATTGCCCCTGCTGCCCCTGCTGCACCCACCTCTACTGTTCCCTCTACCATTGATGTGTACATCAATACCCTGAAGACTTAGGACAAGAGTAAGGAGGAGGTCCTCCAGATCCTCAAGGTTTGCTTCAAGGAAATGCCCAAAGAAGCCACCTCCATTACAGCCATAGACACATCAGATTTTTAGCTTGGGAAGCTGCCTCAATGTCTTCTTTCCTATTCATTTCCAATGTACTTGTAATGCTACCGAATAAATGTACCCTTTTTATCCCAGTAAAACTGCAAGTGCTCAGAAAAACCATTGACACCTTCACTCTCATTGACTTTGGTGCCACCAGAAACTTCATTGACATTGGCCTCCTCACTTAGGCAAACTTTCCCTTACAATGCCTTTCCCAACCAATCATTGCCCACAATGTGGATGGTACCACCAATGCCAAAGGAATAATCTGCTGGAAGATGTGGGTTGCTCTTAAGTTCCCTTCCATTAATGACAAAAAAGAACTTATGATCTTAAATTTTAGCTACTGTCAGATCATACTCAGAATGCCATGGCTTCAGAAATGAAATCCCCACATCAACTGGGCTGCCAACCACATCACTTTCCTCCATAACCCATGCCCCATCAATGACAAACTCTACATTTCCCAGTGCTACTTGATACAATATCTCGGATTAGACATCAACCAGAAGATTTTTGAGTTATATGACTTTCACTACATCCCCTTTAAGAACATTAACAAAATCACCATCTTCACCTGCTCTAAGAAAACAAGAGATTTTAGACTGGTGCAAAGACTTTGCCAATATCTTTTCAGAGAAGACCCACAAAAAACTTCCTGCATCATTCTTATAACCATGCCATTGAGCTTAAACCTTTCTTCATTCCAAAAATTGCTAAAGTCTATCTGCTCAACCCAGCCAAACACAAAGCCTGCAAGGCCTTCATCAAGGAACATTTAAAGACCAGACAAATCATCCTGTCCAAGTCCTCCCAAGCATCCCCATTCTTTTTTGTACCCAAAAAAGATGAATCTCTTTGCCCCTGCCAGGACTACTGATATCTGAACTCCCACACCATCCGCAATGCCTACCTACTTCCCCTTATCCCAGAACTCATTAATGACATAAAAGAGTCTATTCTCTTTACCAAGTTCAATGTCCACTGGGGTTACAACAACATTCACATCCATGAGAAGAACCAATGGAAGGCTGTATTCATTATACTACTTGGTCTCTTCAAACCCACAGTTATGTTTTTCAGTTTCAACAATGCCCCCCATATTCCAAGTGTTTATAAACAACATCTTCACCAATATGATTGGAGAAAAGTGGCTTAAGATCTACATGGACGACCTTAGTATTCACATCAAAAATGATGTCTCCCTTCATCACAAACACATCTGTTGAGTCCTACAATATCTTCATGAACATGGTCTTTCACTCAAACTCTCCAAGTGCTCCTTTGACACCCCTCAAATGAAATACCTTGGTCTTCTTATTGGACAAGGCAAGATCAAGATGGACCTCACCAAGCTGAAGGCTATCCAGGATTGGAAACCTCCTTCCACCATCAAAGGCATTTACTCTTTCATGGGCTTCACAAACTTCTACCACAAATTCATACCCAACTTCTCCAACATTGACACTTCCTTAAATCTCCTTACCCAGAAAAATGAACCCTGGGCCTGGACAGGCTTTCAGCAGCATGCTTTTGACTGGCTTAAGTCAATCTTTTCCTCCACCACTATCCTTCTTATACCCAATATTTCCAAACCATTTTTTATCATGTTAGATGCCTCTCTTATTGCAGCCAGAGCAGTCCTCATGCAGACCAATGTCAACAGTGACCCCTATTCCTGTGCCTACTTCTCCTACACTTTTGATTCCATGGGACACAACTACAACATCTATAACCACAAGCTCTTAGCAGTCATCCTTGCCCTTGCAGAATGGTGACAGTACTTTCAGGGCATGGCCCATTCAGTTACCATCATTATAGACCACAAAAACCTTTCCTACATCAAGGACCCATGCAAACTATCCTATTGCCAAGCTCACTAGTCTCTCTTTTTATAGGAATTTGACATTGTCTGGCATATTATGTCAGGGACCAAGATGGGCCTGGCTGATGCACTTTCTTGCAAGAATCTGGTTGACACCTTCTTTAACAACTCTAATGTCTTCATCATCCTGGACCCTGTTGTTATCAACACTCTGGATCTTATCCTCACCCACCATATCCAATTGTCCTCTGCCTCTAACCCCCTCATCCTTTGCATCATCCACAATGTCCAGGAGGGCTCTTTCCTTTTCCCTCACTCTGTGTTGGACAACTGGACATTTGACACTGGCCACCTGTACTATAAAGGTTGCATGCACATTCCACCCACCAACCGGTCTGCCCTACTCCATGTGCTTCATGACTCCCCCACCTCTGGTCACACAGGCCACTTCCACACCAAATCCCTGGTTAAACATGACTACTGGTGGCCCAGCCTTGCTATTTTTGTCAACTCCTTTATTGCTGGATGTGCTGTTTGTCAAGTATTTAAAGTTAACACTTATCCCATGATATCCCCACTCTTACCCATCATTTCCACCACTGTCCTCCTGTTTAAACAGCTCTTCATGGATTTAATTACAGATTTTCTGCCTGCCCAGGGACATGATTCCTTGTTGGTTGTGGTTAACCAAGGGTTTTCAAAGGGGGTAATCTTATGCCCTTGTTTCAAAACCATCAATGCCCAAGGAGTAGCCTTACTCTTTTTCCATTATGTCTTCAAACATTTTGGCCTCCACAACTCTATCATCTCTGACCACAGCCTCTAGTTCTTCTCTGCCTTTGCCAAGAAACTTGCCTGACTCCTTCACTACAATATCTGCCTCTTCACCACATATCACCTTTAAACTGATGGTCAATCTGAGTGGATCAACCAGGAAGTTGAAACATACCTACAGATCTTTTGCAACAACAATCCCACATCCTGGCTGGAACTTCTCATCACTGCCAAATTCCACAACAACTCCATGCTCCACAGCTCCACTAGTCTCTCTGTTCTCTTTGCTATTCAGATATGAACCACACTTCTACCTCCCACTTGGAAAGACTTTCCCTCCAGCCCTTGAAAAACACCTCTCCCATCTAGACAAAGCCTGTGACAAAGCCCTTGCAGCACACAACTCCACCTGTCAGATCATAATGGAATGTTCCACCTAATGCTTCTTCCTCTGGAAGGTTAGAGATAGGGTCTGGTTAAAAGCCTCCAACCTCTGCATTGCATATTCCTTCCAGAAACTCATTTTCAAACATTTGGACCCCTTTGAAATAGCACAGATCCTATCACTGCTCATATACTGCCTCCAACTACTGCCCATCTGGAAAATACATAATGTCTTCCATGTCTCTCTTTTGTCATCCTATCATGAAACACCCACCTTTGGTCCCAACTTTACCCAACTGCTACCAGATCTAGTCATGTCAGAAGAAAAGTACAAAATAAAGAAAATTGTGTCATATTAGAGTGTGCCAGGACACCGCAAATACCTGACCACATGGAAAGGCTATCTATTGTCAGAGAACACTTGGGAACCTGAGTCTAATCTCTGCCACACCCCTGACATCCTTACAGCTTATAAGCAAGCTTGAAATCTTTCATAGCTTGCCCCCTGAACAACACCCCCTAGTATATGCCCATACAACATGTCCTCTTTCTCCTCTGCCTCCTCCAACTCTTCCAGCCTGTTCTTTTCCATTCACCTACGTTCCATGTGTCCAGCACACTTGCTGATCCACTTTACACACCTTCTCTACATTGCAGTACTTACAGATGAGTCCCTCCTTCACATTGTCAAACATCTACCTCTTTTTGAGCAAGACGAAGTCTCACAAGAACTTGTCTGCCTCTTCCTTGACATGTCTACCATCCAGATCTATTATGGTCAAGCCACCCCCAGCAATCTTCCTGCCCCCTTCAATGCCCCTATGCATCTTCTCATTAACTCTGCACCCACTAGGATTCTTACTCTACTACATCTCCACAGGTTTGCTATCTTTGTTGAACAGATTCCTGCTTCTGCCATCTGCTCCACCCTTCATTGCATTTTTCTTTCTATGTTCCACACAGAATGCAACCATTATATACAGACTGCACTCTTTCCTTCCCCATGACCCATCCCTATTCCTGCTCCCACATCTACCTCTCTGTCCTCTCCCTTTGAAATCTTGCTCCTTTCACCACATATGTCTCTCCTTGCACATTTAATCTCTTCCACTCCCTTCAAGACCCCCACTGCCATTGATCCCATCAATGTCAGCACCCATAATGAGGATAACATCCACCTTGTTTGTACTTGGATGGCCCATATAATGCTGGTGACATATTCTTCTCTTTTACTCATGTCGTTCCTTTTGCCATCATCTGCCATTCTACATCTGCACTCACTGAGTGCTTTCAGTATCACACTTTCAGTCACTATTGCAAGGACTGCATTCATTATACCTGCCCTCACTGTCATGTATCTACCCCAGGCCATGCTCAATTTAATTGTCTCTGCATGCAATGCAACATTTGCAGTTGTTGGGAACATAGCACCCAGTGTATCTGCTGCAATCAATTTGGGCACACACTCATTGACTGTCCAATTGAGCACTTATTAGCAGATCAGGCCAAGGATATTTATGGAGATAACTGATTGTTTGTCCACCCTTGATGTAATGTTTCATGAATATACCAAGAGAATTGAGCCAGGGACTTGATTGTTGGAAGGGGGGTAATGTTACAGTTGAGTTGCTGTGTGCATTCATATATCTCTTTTCTTTTTCCTACTTAGATCCTGAGCCCAGTTGGGAGCATTATCTGTTTGTTGTATTACTGAACCAGTAATATCTTTACACTTCTCTCTAGTCCCATGCCATTTCCCAGCTTCTACCAGAAAAAGTACCAGTATTGTTCCTTCTCTTTCCTATTGCTTCTATTGGACAGCTTACCTACTTGGTCATCTCTCTCATGACAGCCTTCTCTCCCCAACCATTCTCACATTACTCATACATATATGTCATCTGCAGTTGTTCCATGTGACTCCATTGCATTCCTCTGCTTATGTACTGCTCAAGTACTTATACCATTGCTGCTTGTACATTAGTCCCCATTCTTGATCTTTGCAATTCAAGTGTAGTATTTTGAACCAACCTCCTAAATCTCTCTAAATTCCTGTGCACTTCTGAGTTGCTCTGTTTGTGCCAAGGCATACTCCCTTGTGCACATCCTTCACTCATCTTCAACCTTCAGATTGAACGTCAGCCACTCCCACCATTCCAGACCTCTTTGTCTACACTTCACATAACAGGTAGTGAGTACAAGTCTTTGGATAGACCAGTACATCAGAACCAGGAGAGTATGTTGGCACATAGATACAATAATGTGTGCAAATAGCATAAACAACCATTTTGTAGTTGAGATTGAATTTTGCAAGGGCACTCTCAATTGTAGTTGGTATTTGCCAAATAACATTTTTACAGGATAACTGAGGGTGCCATCAGGCTATTGAAATGCCAAGTAGACCAATAGAAACAGAGCATTGAGAATGAAGTTGGCACCATGCTCATTGATGCCCATTATAATGCTTATGCATTCAACAGGACTATGGTATTGCTCATCTTCAAGATGTTTGTCAGATTCTGGGATTAATATAACATATGAAAGGTGCTTATTAGTACAAAACACAATGGAATTAAGAAACTTGGTGAAAGGTATCTAAGTCCTTGATTGCAGCTTGAGATCAAGCCAATCCAGGATTCAAATGACCTCATTTTTACAGCACTTAACAGTGACTATGCTTCATCTAATTTCCTTCAAAGCATGATGAAGGACTATAAGTTCATTTTGAATAATCACAAGCATTTCATCAGATGGTTCTAAGAGAAGGCAAGAACACTTCTGGGTATGATTCTCAATGTTATATATCAGTTCTAGTGCCTTGACCAAGTGCTGGTTCTTATCCCTTTTGGATTGGACATGTTCGATTCTTAAAGTATGGTGGTTAGCAGAGGAAGGGGAAGGGGCTTGAGCATCAAAGGCAAGGTGAATAAGATTGTTGGTGATTAAATGGGGACTGGCCTCAAGTATATTATCTAAATTAGTAGAGTAATTAGTGACTTAGAGGTGATAGAGATGGGCAGGCAATTCAAACCATGCTTGGGTATGTTTCATGAATCCTGATGTCATGAATTACATCTTAAGGCTTGTAAATTGGGAGAGCAGAGAGTAAGATGGTGAAAACTATCAGCAATGTCAGAGATTGGGAGCAGATTGGATGAGCTGGCAATAATTTGATTGCTAGGTCCAGTAATCTGATATGCAATGTGTGATTTCCACAATTTGCTGGAACTGCCATCTGGATTAGGTCTATTATCTGTGAGTGTCATGCTAAAGAAATGTATGGCTAAATTATTAATGTGAATTGAATTCTCAGTGACCAAACACTTCAAGGTGATCAGTGTACATGAGTAAGATGGATTATTTGATCATTTATTAACATGAATCAATTCCTTGTTGACTGAATACTTTGAGATGGTTGACATATACAGTGACTCCAAAAACTGTTCCAATGTTTGACAATAATTCAGTGTGTGAAATGTCCTGCAATAGGGTGTGGGAATTTCGCTTAGGTTATGTGAGAACAATTAAAATACATACTCTCAGCTACCAAAGTGGTCCCTGGGTCATGTGATTTGGCTCAAATGCGGTTGAGATATGACCATTTTAAGACAGTGATGTCATTGGAACACTTTTTGGACTTTTGGTATAGTTAGGGTATTTGGGATATATTAGTACTTGGTATAGCCTCATTTTGCCTTAAGCACTGCCTCAACTCTTCTAGGCATGCTTTCAATCAACTTTCTGCACTCCTTATCTCCTTCCACACCCTTTGAACTCTCTCCCATAACTTCAAAATCCCATTAGGGGGATTTTCAAACTCTGCTAGCCTTCTCTTGAGGTGATCCCAAAGATGTTCAATAGGGTTTAGGTCAGGAGATTGTGCAGGCCACATCATGGTATCAAAATCCTGCTTCTCTAGCCACTCCTTCACCTTTTTACAAGTATGCTTGGGGTCATTGTCTTGCTGAAAGATGATGTTAGGAGGATCAAGACCATAATACTGCAGGGTATTCAGCAGTTCATCCTTCAAAATTTGAAGGTAAAGGTCACCATCCATCCTACCATCAATCTTTGCAGCATATCCAATTCCTTGCCAAGTCATACACCCCCAT